>JAJOOO010003913.1:0-32800 GCA_029582685.1 Solanum piurae | reverse complement strand
TGTTTCTATATAAAAAAAATATTTGATCAATGAAACAAAAAAATTATCTAGTTTATACTATTTTTTTAAATAATTTTTGAATGTCTAACTTTTAAGTTTAAAGTATTACTTATTCGGTTCTTATTTTTTTATTTTTGCTTTTTCCTACTTATGGGTGTAATCAATATGATAGTGATAGCAATAAAGTATAATTGATTGTTTTCATACTAGGCGAAATTTTATTGAATTTAATTTTTATTTTATGTCTCTTCTTTTTCCTAATAAGTGATACCTTAATAGTCTTACATAATGTGATAAATATCTAAAATTAGTCATCCACTATCATTTATTTTTTGTAGTTATTGCTCTCAATTAATTTTATCTAGTTATGTAGCTGACGTATGATTCAAACATTATCAATCTTCTATGCAAAACTAGTAAAATTATCTAAATAAGAGAATTCTTCTGTTTCTATATAAAAAAATATTTGATCAATGAAACAAAAAAAACAAAGATAGATATGAACACAACAAGAATTAAAAAAAAAACTTCTAAAATCATATATAGAAAAATGTAAGCTGTAAGTTTATAACTTATAAGTATTATAGGAAGCTCAAAATGATTTTACGCTTATGACATTTGCGTCTAATTTTTAATAACCTGCTCAAATTCAATCTAATTAACCCGTTTATTTGACTTCTATCCAAATTGAGAGAAAATCAATTAGGGATCTAGGGAAATCACATTCTTGACACATATTTTTATTTCAACCGTTAGTTTTTAACAAAAGTTAATATAAGGATGTTTATTGCAAAGTTAAGAATAACTAAAGAATGTTTATTGTTTACAATTATATCACAAGGATGTCCCATAAGTTTGAGCTATATTTGAAGTATGATTTTAGCCCAAAATGTAAAGATCACATCACAAAATTGACATAGTGAAAGAGAATTTTCTTAGAGGTATTTGGTTATTAGTTCTTATATCTTCGTTTAAACTAGAGGGAAATTTTTGAAGAGAAAAATCAATTTTTTTTATGAGTAATTAATTTTGCTTCTTGAATTACATATGTAACATAGGCTACTTATATTAGCAATATCTCATATAGACGCGACAACTTATAATTTATACTATTTTTGTATAGTTTTTTGAACGTTTAACTTTTAATTTTAAAAAATTACTTATTTGATTCTTATTTTTTTATTTTTGCTTTTTCCTTCTTATGGGTGTAATCAATATGATAGTGATAGCAATAAAGTATAATTGTTTGTTTTCATACGAGGAGAAATTTTATTGAATTTGGTTTTTATTTTATGTCTCTTCTTTTTCCTAAAATGTGATACCATAATGGTCTTACATAATGTGATAAATATCTAAAATCAGTCATCCACAATCATTTATTTTTTATAGTTATTGCTCTCAATTAATTTTATCTAGTTATGTAGCTGACGTGTTATTCAAACATTACCAATCTTCTATGCAAAACTAGTAAATTTATCTAAATAAGAGAATTTTTCTTTTTTTCATAAAAAAATAATTTATATTTGATCAATGAAACAAAAAAACAAAGCTAGATATGAACACAACAAGAATTTAAAAAAACAAAAAACTTTTAAAACCATATATAGAAAAATGTAAGCTGTAAGTTTATAACTTATAAGTATTATATGCAGCTCAAAATGATTTTACGCTTATGACCTTTGCGTCTAATTTTTAATAACTTGCTCAAATTCAATCTAGTTAACCCGTTTATTTGACTTCTATGCAAATTGAGAAAAATTAAAGTTTTGTGCATATGAATAGATAGAGCTCTATTCCCCTTTCTCCTCTATATATATTTCTCCACTTCATTTCTTAGTGAAATGTGTGAGACAACTGTTCTTTCTTTTAATCTACTATAAAGATTCTAAATTGACTCCAGAATAATTACATTCTTCAAAAGATAGGGCCCTTCTTCGTCTTTTTCTCAAAAATTTCGACTTGTATAACTCTTTAGACAAGAAAAATGGCATTCCAAAAGTAGGCGATGAAAGCCATCATTACCACTGTTCATGGCACTTTCATTGTCCATCACATTACTCGGGCTTTTCCTTTTTCTAAGCCTTATGCCGATATTCCCATCATTTTAGGTATATAAATTAAATAATATTCGAATAATTTAGTTTTAAGTAATTTCTTTCAAAATCATAAGTCTTTCACTATCAATGGACAGCCTGGTGACTTCTACCCTTATTCAAACAATGGTATGTATAAGTCGTCCAGTTCAGTTTATTTATATCAAACTTAATTAATCTATTAAAAATCAAAATCTTCATATCCGATCTCTTTTGAGCATTTTAAAGGCTAATTAGACTTTTATAATAGCCAAGGAAGACATGGCTTTTTTTTTCAAGTAATGGTGGGTGGGTGGGGGGGGGGGCATGAAATTTGATAAAAAGAAAGATGTATTAACTGTTACTAGGTTGTAATTGTATTGAAATTTAAAAAAGAAAACTTCTTTTAATTTGTCAACGAATTTCACTTGGATTAGTTTATGTCAAACTTGGTTGTAGCCTTGTATAATTTGAAAACAAACTCATGTGTTATCTGTTAATTATTCCTCATCGACTAAATGTTAATGGATTTATAAGATAAATTAGTTATCCTATCTATTAGATTAGTTTTTTGGGTTGGACTCTTCTGTTTGATTTCTAATATTGTTTTTTTTTTCTCGATTCTGTCCATATGGGCCAGTAAGATTTTACTTATTATTTTCTCGAGTTATTTGCTGAACTCATTTTAATGTTCTTTTATTAATTAAATTGGACAGGAACTTTTAGGATAGTAGTGGATACTGAGAAGAAATATCTTCTCAGAATTGTGAACGTTGCAATCCGTAAAAAACTTTACTTTGGGATCGCAAGGCACAACTTGACTGTAATTGCGATGGATGAAAGTCCTATAACAAAACCATTTACAACAGACTACGTCAAATTGAGTGTAGAACACTCGATTGGCTGCATATTCGAGGCGAACCAACATCCGATTATTATTATATGGTTGTTGTAATGAATATTAGCGAGACGTATGACACGAATAAAATTACAATCGCCATTATAGAATACCATGGGAATTACACACCCTCGTCCACACCTCTTCTTCCCAACTTCTCCTCCAACTACGATAAAAGTTCTATTAGGAATTATTTATATGTAATAATTACTTTTGTAATTTTGGGTTTATTTTTTTGTACGACATTCGTTGTTTGGTATAGGCAGACTAATAGGGCTCATAGAAGCGCAATGATCACTCCCATGTAAATTGTACTACTTATAATAAAGTTTTATATTTATGCTTATATTTGATATTACAAATTGTACCGCCACAACATGTCAACATCATCTATATGTATTTTGTATGTTGTGTATATGTAAACTTATGTCCAGCGATACATAAGATATGCAATCACATACACTCAATTGACATACACACATTTCTCATATAGTGAATCGAATTAAGGTTCAAGATACTAAATAAATGGTAATTGTTGGGTTTAAACGAGGATTAATTCCATGAAAAGAAAAAAAGTCCAGTTTACTGGACAATTTTCAAATACTTTCATAGTAACTAGGATAGATATCTCGTATCCCAAAACTAGCATTCGATTTGTCAGTCTCTCTTCTCTCATGAATTATTTAAATCAATAAATTAGTTCGATTCAAAGATAACGAGTGTAAATAAAAATAAAAATAAAAAGAGGTACTCCTAAATAGGACGAATTAGTTTTGACTCTTGTTGAGGTACAAAAATAGTTTTGCAACATTGGAGCTAAAAAGTAATGGCATAGATGAGCCTTTTCTCAAACGATAATGACATAGATGAGCCAATTTTTTAACAGATGACATAAATGCGTATTTTCTCAAAGTTCGATGAGCTTTTTCCCTTTTCTATTTAACTTTTTATTTGTAGGGATATTCTTATATAAGAATTCGTTTTATTTAGAAAATAGACAGATTTTAAATATCCCTCTCACTCTAGTATTATCTAATAATACTAAGGTAAGATCATAATTCAATATATGTTTGATGTTCTGTTGGAATACCCATCATGATCAATAAAGACGTCTAGAATTATTATCAATATGTAATATACGAATTCTTGCCAAAATTATTGACTCATAAAATGTATTATGTAATAATATAAATTATATTATTTTTCAATAGTATTTAAAATATTTATTTATTAATGAAAATAAAAACAACTTAACACACCAAATCAAATAATGTTATAACATAACCCCTCTTTTGCAATTTGCTTCACTTTTTTTCCCTATCCTATAAATAGAAAAAGTTAAAAAAGAAAAGTAGCTTTGCTATACTCAATCCCCATATCTCTCAGGTGAGGTAACTAACCGAACACTCACCGTTTGTTCCGGTTACCCGGTCAACCTTTTCTCCCAGATCTCTTTCTCTCTCTATCGGTAATCGGTATATTCAAAATCATTCTCAATTATTCTTCTACTAGTGCTTTTTACAATCCAGTTCTGCATTCCTGTCGGCTTTTACGAAAAGTTATCGGCGACGGCAGCATGACATCGACGGCCAATGAATTCTCTAAGCTTAACATTAGTGCCGATTGGGCTTCCATTGCTCCCAATTTACACAAAAACCTATCGCTTCTCTCCTCTCAACAGGTTTTTTTCTATAAAGGATTTAACTATGTACAATGTCTGTCTAGTTTTATTGTCATTCTGTGTGAAATTTAAACGATTTGATATTGTTTTTTTTCTGTTTGGAATTGAATTGAGTGAATGAGAGTGATGTGTGTGTAATTTTAGGTAGAATTGGCGAAAGTGTTGATAGAGATGGGGCAAAGTCACTTGTTTCAGCATTGGGCGGAACCTGGAGTTGATGAGGATGAGAAGCGAGCCTTCTTTGATCAGGTTTTTTTTTGTTTGTTTTTCGGATATGTTTTTTAATGAATTGGCTAAACTGGCTAGACTATGATTGACTTTTGTTTTTTAACCAAATAATCAGACCCACATAATTATACTTCTCTGTTCAGGACTTTTACTTTCATGTTGTTGAATATGTAATGTATCCCCAAAGATAAGAGGAGTGATTTCCTCCTCAGTAGTTTGAGTGAGAATATTAATAATGAAGAACCCATAAACCCAAAACAGAGTCTATGTTGGTGGTCAGTATAACTGGTGGATTTTGGATTACAGGCAACATATCATATGGTGTGGCAAATATGGTGCTTAGGCAAGTCTCCACCTAGGATAATCATTCGTCTCTTCCTGGAACTGAACCAACATGGACGATTTTTCCATTAATGGCCCTGATATCTCCTATGATGTCAATGACTAGACCAGGATTGGGATATGACAATTTCGATATTCCTTATAGATGGAAATATAGCATGTCACCCAGGAGCAATAGGTCAAGTCAGGACAGGAGACACGCTTTGAATTGTGTGTTTTTTTTCCTGTTAAATAATTCACTGACCAACTAGGATTTTCAACTGAATTTGAACAGCGCAAACAATTTTAAACTCCCATTAGGTAGTTGTGGTAACTTACATGGTGAATTTCGCCATTTCGGGATGATAAGGTTTTGGTTTGCAGTTCAGCAAAAAAAAACTTGATCTTGTTTGTCTTTTGTAGTTAATAGATTATGTGGCAATTTATGTGAATTATTTATTCTTGATTAATTATTCAAGCGATAAAGTAGTCTAAAAGGAGTTTTATTGTCTTTGTTGAATATTGTACAGCTGTTTATCATGTCAGTCTTGTACTGCCGGAAATGTTATCATTTCCTTTTGGGCTTGTTTCCATGTGTTCTATGCTTGTATTCACTTCTAGTTCAATTTAATATTTATGAACTGAGGTGTTATTGTCTGTCTCAGATTGCTAAACTTAATTCAAGTTATCCTGGGGGGTTGGCAGCATACATTAACACTGCTAGGAAGCTTTTAGCTGATTCAAAGGCTGGAAAAAACCCGTATGATGGTTTTACACCTTCGGTAAGTAACTGAATCCTGTGTTACCGCTTCAGCAAAACTTATTTCACTAATTATCATTCTGTAAAACGCAAGTTTAACTATAACTTTTTTCATCAAGAAGCACACAGCTCAAGTTGTGTTTTTATCTAAGTTATTGGATTGGGTGAATGTCTTAAAGTTGCAGTTGGGTTTTTATGTCTGTTAGAAATTAGTGCTGGTGCTGCTTATAAAAGAAAAGCCATCCTTCACAAATCTCATGAATACTGTTCATGCAGCTACTTTTTTCCTGTACTATTCATGCTACAGTAAACTGTTCTTTAGATGGAGTGTGAGAAAAATATGAAACCACTTAAATGCTTCTAAGGTACAACTTCAGCTGATAGTAGTGGTTAATGTTACATTAGTAGAAGATTCCAAAACTACCTTATTCACTTTGGTTAGGTTGCCATGCCTATTGATCCTATGCACAAATTGAAATGCATAGTTTAGCAGATTTTGGCTATTTTTAGGTGTTTTAACCCTTTGTTGAAGGTCAAACTAATGAGGTCATGCTTTTTAATCCCAAACTGATTAATTCTTTTTCCATTTCAGGATATTGTGATATATCTCTCCTAATTCAAAATTGGAACTTTTTATTTCAAACTATTTTTTTTCTGTAATATTCTTTAATGTGGATTTGTGAAACTGAGATGATGTCATTTCATTTTTTATATAAAAATTGCAAAAGGCTTGTTATCCAACTATTCGTTGTTGAAGTGCTAACTCTGACTCGGTTTCGTGAAGCAGAAGTTTCCATTCTGAGTCAAAAAGAAAACCATGCTCACAGTTTTTAAATGGATAGAAGTGAGGGTGGATAGTGTGTAGCCAATCTTAGCTATGTGATTTGAGATTATCAAGTCTTTTGGACTTAAATTTCCTCTCAGCATACTTTTTGGTTGCTTGTTATAAAAAACCTTTGACTACTGATGGTTTTTTGGACAGCCTTAGGTTCTGATCAATAACTATTTTGATCTCTAGCGTTCTGGATAAACTTGCAACACATTTCCTTGTGTTTCTTGTGAAATATGATAGCTGATGCTCGATGTGGTCATATTTTAATTACATTTTTCTTGCTCACTCCTCTGATCACCTTGAAAATTTGGAAAATAATGGATCACCTTATTAATACTTATATGACATGCACTTAAAATGTAGAACACATTGATGCTCTGCTATAGATTAGTGATGCATTCTAAGATGGATGTAAACTTCTGCAGGTTCCATCTGGAGAGGTTTTGAAATATGGTGACGATAATTTTGTTCAATTTGAGGATGCTGGCATCAAAGACGCACGGAAGGCTGCATTTGTTCTTGTTGCTGGAGGCCTCGGAGAGCGTCTTGGGTACAATGGAATAAAGGTAGAGCATATAAAGCTTTCATGTGGTTGGTTTAGAAATCGTTTTGATTTTTGTCTTCATTAGGCAAAATGTGCAGAATCTTTTTTGACTTGATTGATAGTTGTAGTCTTTCAATTCACCATGTAACTACTAATCTAAGGATTTGTGGCTGCATAAGATTGAGTTCTTCTGACAATTCATTCTAATTATTTGCAGGTGGCCCTTCCTAGAGAAACAACTACAGGGACATGCTTCTTACAACATTATATTGAATCTATTCTTGCTTTACAAGAAGCCAGTTGCAGCCTTGCCGGAGGTTGGTGAAGTGCATGTCATGATTTTGTAATTATCCATCAGGGATGAGGATTACTATTAAACTGCTTCTTGTGTTATCCCAACTTTTCACTAAACCACTAGCCAAGTAAAGCAACAAATTATAGGTGGCAATCCCAAGCCCCGTGAGGTATATCTCCCTCAACTGTTATGTTAGGGGCCCAATAAGTAGGTTGGGAGGGATTTTTGAGCTAGGGGATCCAGTCACAAGCTTAAGATTTATGATGCTGCTTCCAAGAATAATTGGCCAGTGTTTCTATTTGTGAGTTGCTAAGATTTTGATTCTTTAGAAACCTTTTAGAAAATGTAAAGAACAATTCAAACCTTATATCTGATGCACAAAGTTGATGGATAGTGAGGGTTCATAGAGCCGACCCAAACTAGCTTGGGATTGAGGTAATGTAGTAGTAGCAGCAGTAGAAGCAAAAAAACGCTCGTTATGGATAAAAACAGTGTTAAGAATAGTCTTCCTTGGCCTAGCAAAGTTAGTACAAGCTAAAAAAAGGATTGGCTGAAAAGAATATCTTTATGCGTAGAGGTACCTGCTAAAATATCATGTTTCGAGGCACCTAAAAGTGTGATACATATCCTTAATACAATAAAGATGTACCTGGCAACTAAAAGCTTCCTTGTAATTAGGCGACTGCCGAGCGGATATTCCTCTGGCTATTATGACGTCAGATGACACTCATTTGCATACTCTGGAGCTCTTAGAGAAAAACTCTTATTTTGGAATGAAACCCACACAAGTGAAACTGCTCAAGCAGGTTAGCAACTGATCTCGCTGAAGAATTAATTCATAGTATCATGACTTACATATTTCTTGATGTTCTTGCAGGAAAAAGTTGCTTGTTTAGATGATAATGAAGCGCACCTTGCTCTGGATCCCCGTAATAAATATAGAATTCAGGTGGATAATTCTATGCTTAAAAATCTTCCTAGGTTTAAAGATATGAGCATTCTTGTATTCAATTGATGTCAGTAACTTTTTAGCTGAAAGTGCTTCTATTTATTTGATTTTCACCCTTGCCTCTGCTTTACCAGACAAAACCTCATGGCCATGGTGACGTCCATTCACTTCTTTACTCAAGTGGCCTTCTTAAAATTTGGTATGTTTTCACTCCTTCTCGCCCTTTTTGTTCCATCTTTTTCTTTCTTTTTTGTCATTCTCATCCACTCTGATGTTATTCTGGATGAACCATTGAACTAGCCTCTTTTATCCCACATAAATGTTAATCAGTTAGAGAAAGATGGATACCTTTATGGACCCTAGCTTGTAGTGTATCCATCTTCGAAGTAAAAAAAAAACGAAATTCATATTACTAAGGCTTTTTTTCCATCGTTTGCAGAAATAAAAAATGATGTTAAACCTTTTATGTAGCCTGTATCTACATCACTAGTGCATCCAGTTTGTATTGATTATTTAAGAGGTGCTTTCACTTAAAAAGAGTAAGAGCGTTAACGTATTTCTGTGTTTTGATGGTCCAAATTTTGTGCAATCAAGGCATGATGCGGGCTTAAGATGGGTCCTTTTTTTCCAGGACACCAACGGTCTACTTTTCAAGGTTAGTGGATGCCTTTTTCTTTTTTGTTTCTTTTTGTTTTTTTCAATTGTATCATATTCTGCTCATGTATGTTAGGCCAATTTTATCAATCTGTACATTTCATTGTCTTCCAGGCAATTCCAGCAGCACTAGGCGTCAGTACCACAAAACAATACCATGTCAATTCTCTCGCTGTTCCTCGGAAAGCAAAAGAAGCCATTGGTGGCATTACCAAGCTTACTCATAAAGATGGTGCGTAGATAGTAGTTTACTTCTACCTTTGCATCTTGTAGTGGCCCGGGGAAAAGGTCAGAAAAGAAGTAATAAATGCTGAAAAGAAATGGAAGCAGGGGTCATAGTATGGGCTTCTTTTTCGTGCAGTTGTTTATAACAACTATATTTTAGTGGCAGAAATTATTAAATCGAATGGGTGTCATGGGCAGTGTCCTGCTTTCGTAAACTGAACTTTGCAAAGTTAGTAGCTAAATCTATAGTCAAAACTTTTACCAGGTCGCAAAAATATTAGGATACTTAAATATGTCCAACAAGTTGGTTATGCACCTTTTAGTTGGTCATCTATAAACTTCCAAAAGCATTGAAGCTGGTCTTTGTGAAAGTAGCTGTAGACAAGGAATATCAGGATCTGTATGTTTATTCCTGTTTGCTTCGGTACCTCATGCTCCATTTGTACAAGGCATGAGTGGGAGAAGTGGAGAACATAAAAATATCATAGATGTGCTATAATTGAGCAAAAATTGATTCTAGAGATTGTTCAAAAACTATGGATCTCTCAAAGGCATTTAATAAGGTGAAGATGAGAGGTATAGATGTGGGAATATTTGTACTATTCTCTAATTTCTTGGTACTTATGAATAGAACTTGACCTTTTCCAAAAAAAAAAGGTGAACATGAGAGAACTTTTAGTTATTTAAGATAAAATAGTCCTAAGAAATTTGTGGACTATGCAACTTTTGAAAGTTATATTCCTGGTTGCTGATATCACCTTTTACATACATATATAGGTGCAAGTGGGCCACTGGGCCAGGTATATTGCAATTGATTGACAGTAGGTCAAGCCACTAAGGGTCGTGTTCTCCCTAGCTGAACTAACCCAAGCTCCTCTGAGTGGAAATATTTTCTGAATACTAGAGTCGATTCATAAATATTTCAGGCCTTGAGTTTTTTCTTTTGAAAATTCTTGTCACACTGACTCTGCAATTATAATATAAGATAATTCCATGTGGATTTGTGATCCCTATCCTCCATTGAATTAAATTCTGATATAGCTCCTTGTTGACCATAATTTGAAAGCAAAACATATTGTTGATCTGATCGGGGTTCAAAGTTGGCAGTGGCTGCATCTAAATGAGCTACTTCACTACAATTTTGTGTTCTGAAATTTGTAGAGTGGATTATGTGATGAATAAATGCTAGAAATAAAGTGTTATCCAGTAGTAGGAAGTCCCTAAACCAACTAAGGAAAGATAACAGTTGAACAATTAAAATAATTATTTTAAAAGCTGTAATCTATAATAGAGAGGACTAAATTACAATAATTGACCCCATGACCTTTAGCTTTTGACTCAACTTTTTCTTCTGAGGCTTATCTGTCTGTATACATGAAGAATCAATTAAGAGTTGAACTTTTGAAGAAATGAAACAATTTAGACAGGTTATAGTTGAGTTGTAAAACTGGATAAAAGGGTTTTGAAACGAAAAATTGAATAGAGTAAACAGATACAGTAAAAGGTTTGACCCTCTTTGTGTCTCTTTACAATCCAACATCAGCTGTATCAAGAACAAATACTGAGCTGTTGGGAGGTGGAAGCCGCGTTTAGCCATTAAACTGTTATTTGCCAATTCAGACCTATTGTACTCTCCACAGATTTGGACTTCCATGTAATCTTCCTGCTATGTTTTACTGAATAAACTGGCATGGGCCTGAAATCATCCTATATCTAAGTGGGGGGTCTCAAAATGATTTCCATCTACTGAATCGCCAAAATGTATAAACAATTCAATTAGTCGCTTCTATGTCGTAAATTCAATTGAGCAATGCCAAATATATGCCATAGCATGGCCAAGTCATGATAAGTTGGGCTGCTTCTGCCCTATCAAGAGTCACTCATTGAACACATAAATTATGTTTTCTAATAAGGGTAACATTCTAGCTCTTTTAATGTGTATGTTAACATTTATTTTGGAGTCTTTTCTGTTTCATCTGTGATATTCTCCAGGAATAATTCTCTTAGTTTCAGGTTCTAATGTTCTTTTGTGCTTAGGTTAGTGTAGGAGTACCATTTGAGAAAGTTCATGTGGCGTTTGTGCTTCTATCTGACTAATATCAATTGAAAAATCCTTTCTAAGGTATATAATATTGTTATCTTTCTCAAAAAAATAATTCCTTTCTAGGGCGAACAATGGTGATTAATGTGGAATATAACCAGCTTGATCCATTGCTTAGAGCTTCTGGATATCCTGATGGCGATGTCAATTCTGAAACAGGCTATTCACCTTTTCCTGGAAATATAAATCAAGTACGTGTTAGTCTTCATGCTGAACTGTCTTTTTGTTTTCTTTCTTGCCATTCTTTTCCCTGCAATACCTTCTAGTTATTTGCTGTATTATTTTACCACTTTCTTATAACAGTGCAGACATTCCCCAAGTTATTGGAAATTTTGTCCCATAATGCATAATCCCTGTGGTTACAACTATCATGGAAACCTCTATTCTTTGAGTTTTGGGTAACAAAACTCCTTAAAAACCTACAAGTTGACAAATTGGCAGCTTGATCCACTTCCTTTCCCTTTGAACCTTCAGAATATAAAGGCATTTTATATTTGATTCTTTTTGTACTCCGTAGGTTACAATTTATATGTAAACCTCAAGAAGATTATAAAAAGTTGGGATCCATATTCCTGTATGTAAGAAACAGAGAAAAATAAAATGGGAAAGGTTCCATTATGAACCAGATAAGTAGGCAGACTTCTTCTAAAAAAGAAATAAAATATTGTTTTAGATCAGCTCCATACTTGGTTTGAAATCTCACTGTCATCTTAGGCAGTGGCTTGATTCGTCAATGTGGGATTGTGTCATTAATCTTCCAAACAATGTTTGATGATGAGACTCTTCTACATCCTAGTTCAAAATATAAATTCACCAGAATCAATGAAGTTGGTTTTTAGATTTCTAACAAAGACTTTTTAATACTGGAAGATGGTAAAGTCTCTTTTCTTACCTACACTGAGCTTCTGCCTTCTAGTAGCTTAATGTTTCTATTATTGCTTTGGAACGTTCGCAGACTTGATTTTAACATGCAGACTGATTTCAGTAAAAGAACCAAGGACAACATTCCAATATGTTATTAGATTATATTATGAATGTAAATTTTAATAAGAAAGTGCATTTTATTCCTAGACTAGAATGATATGCAAGGAAACACATGAAAAATTGTAGATGGCAATGCCATAAGGAAGAGAACTAGCTAATTGGAAAAATCTTTTATAAATAGTTATTTGGGCCGAGAATCTCATAAGAAACAGAGAGGTGAAGTGCCCCTTCTTCGTGACAGTGGTATAAATTTTTGAGCATGCATCTACACTTTACTTTGGAGGACGTGTCATGCAAATTATGTTGTAGCAGCCAAGTTCCTCTTCTGGATAATTTTCCTATTTTTGTTACTTCCAGTAGAAAAGTAATGTATTGCTTATCTATTGCTATCTACTTTGCAATGCAGTTGATCTTTGAAATTGGCCCATACCTTGAAGAGCTCACAAAAACAGGAGGTGTGATCTCGGAGTTTGTTAACCCTAAGTAAACACCTACTCTTATGTCTCTACATTTAAGATATGTTCAAAGTTGTGGTGTCATGTCGCTTTCTGTTCCTTTAAAAACATGTGCGGTTTCCTTCTTATGGAGTATTGACTCTTTGCTGCAACTCCAGGAAATTTTTCCACGATATAAATATGTAGAGAAATAAACCACTGAATTTGATATGCTGGTAGGAATGAAAAAACAAATTGCAAATGAGCTGAACTTCATTGTCATAAATAGAAATACTGATCCACTTCAGATGCTTTATATCCAATACGTTCTGTCACTTCTAAGACATTACAATATATAGAAAATTGGAGTTTATTCTGATCTAATCACCTAGGAATTATATCATTCATGGCTTTCCCTGTCTGATTTAAACCTCTGTTTTGAGAACGAATATTTTAAGGGTTTGTTAAGATCATATGAAAGAGAAGACAGCGAAGTCGAAGAGAGTAGAATTAGAGTGTTGTGATGTCACAATTCCTAGTGTGGGGGGAGGTGGTGGAGACTGAATTTGCTGAAAGAAGAGACATTGGTCATGGCGTTTGCACCTTTTTAATTATCGATCTTTGGCTTCTAGCTGTAGTACCAAGCTTAAACATTGTGATGCCTTGATGTTTCCCAGTCAGCTCTCGTCTTCCTATTCACTGTTTGGTCTGTTGACTTCCAGTGTGTTGTTCAAGTGTACCAAGGTGGATGTCATACAGCAAACAGATCCTTGTAAAGTCAATCCAGCTAAGCTCTCTGGAAGAAGTTATGACTGTTCAATTTCAGAAGCCGGCTGCTTGTTTGTCCTCTGAAGATCTGGAGGAGGTTTATTGATTTCAGCAAGCAACAAGTACATCTGTTCTAAGAAGAAAGGAACTTCCAGAAAGCCTCCTTATCCTTCAGAGGAGACATTGAATACTAAATCATGAATACTGGCCATGATACTGAAGCTAAAGCTGCAAGCCTGCAACTGAGAAGTGGGACTAGAATGTGTTGAATATCCTCAGCTAGCATTTCATAAGCTAATGAAGGAGCAGCATGTGGAAACCTTCTTTGTATTTCAGGCCTTACGTGTGGGTTTATGTTGCTTAGATGAACACTGGTATTGCAGTTTGTTCACAGGGATATTCTGCACAGCACTTTCCTGGATCCCATTTTCTGGGAAGGTTGATATTTGTCATTTTGATAAGACTGGAACATAACATCGATGACATATAGTTCTCAAGGGTTGGTGGGTTGACTTGACAGTGAGGATTTAGAAAGAGAAATGGTTCCAACTCGTATTCTGGAAATTCTTGCATATTGTCATTCTTTGTTTGTTTTTTTGGACAACGAGCTGGTGGATGATCTTCTTGAAAAGCCTGCGCTTAGAGGATTGATTGGGCATCCAATCAGTTGCAAAAGCCATACTAAAAACTAGGTGAAATCTTCTTTTTTCCTTAAGCGGTAGAGTTGCCGGATACTTGTGTTGGTGGGATGGTGGGAAGTAACAAGTACCTGATGAAATAGTCGAGGTACGCACAAATTGGTTGGACACTACTGTCAACAAAGAAATATAAGAAAAGAGGGAGGTGAAGCTGTTCAGATTGCGATTAAAGCGATTGATTAGAAGCTCCTATATCATAATTTATTTGTTAATCTGATGTCATTTTGTACATGTTTCTTGTAAGCTCCACAATTCAGGGTATATGCGTTGTTAAAATACTATCTCTGTGATTTCAGAATCTGTTTAACCTCTTTCTGACAGATTTTTGCATCTCTTTGTAGGTACAAAGATGCTACCAAAACTGCTTTTAAGTCCTCAACTCGTCTTGAATGCATGATGCAAGATTATCCTAAAACACTACCTCCTACAGCTAGAGTTGGATTCACTGTAAGTAGAAGATATTAGTACTGCTTTTGGCTTTTGATTATGTTACATATGCTGTGAGTCATCTACTGTCAAGTTATCCAAGTGGGGGGGGATCACAATGCTTTTTACAATGACTCAGGTGATGGATGCTTGGCTTGCTTATGCACCTGTGAAAAACAACCCAGAAGATGCTGCCAAGGTATGATGAGCTGTTTTCTGCATTGAAATAATTCTGCCATCATATGTAGGTAAAATAGTTTTAGTAAATAGCAGATGCCTTTAAATTGGGGCTGGCATAACATTTTGATTGTCCTGACAAAATCCATCATCCTCTACTTCTAGTTCTTGCTTCTCACTGAAAGATCTGATGATTTAGTGCTGACTATATATAACAAATATATTTGTCCATAGTGGTTGATGTGGACCCTTCCTTGGCTCCATTCTGAAAATTTTCACCACACAGGCCATTGCAATGAAGAATTGTTGCTTCTGGCTTTTTCTTTTTTTAGAACTCGACGGTTAATTTTATATCAAGTAGTTAGCAAAAAAAATTCCAATTTAGGTCGTTATTATGTGTTTTCTCGAATGATTTTGGCTTCAAGCTCTTCTGCTGAGTTTAGATCTTGTGCATACTTGTCAGATACTGTAATTTAGTTGTGTAGGCAACATTTCTCTTTGGTCTTTGAGATGACATTGTGGAATTTTTTTCTTGCATATGCAATCATAAGCTTATAATTAGTGGGCAACCTTCGCTAAAAGTGAAAAATGCAGTGGCATATTTCTTCCACTTTACTTTTTCCTCCTTTGTTTATAGCCATTGCCCTAACCCTCTTTCACCAACTAAGAAAGTTGAAACTGCTTACTGACATTCTTAACTCTATTTTTTGACTTGTATTTCATGGGCTTGACATTTTTTTAAAGTCTTTCTGGACAGTTGTTATTAACAATAACTTTAGGTTGTTATTGCTATTGATGTGATTTCTTGTGGTTCGATTTCTAACTGTTTTTCAATTGTCTCCCTTACAACAAAAGGTGCCAAAAGGAAATCCCTACCACAGTGCCACTTCGGGAGAAATGGCCATATATCGCTCCCACAGCCTCATTCTAAGAAAGGTATTTCTTTCCTTCTGGGATTTCAAGTGGAAAATTGAACTTCTTTGGAGTATTCTTTCTTGACTATGGGTATTGATACTTTATGCACCAATTGTAGTGCAAATCTCTATAGGAGGCAGTATAAGGAAAAGATTGCTGGAATCTGAAAGAAGCCTTTTTGGCTTTTACTATGTCCTTGTACTTTTTAAGTAACACGTAAACCAACAGAAAAGACAATAGAGGAAAAAAAAGACAGCAGAAACTACAAGAAGAGTTTGCTGGTCATAAATGATTAGAGAAAAGTAAATCAGAATATTTATTTAGTCACATTTGTGAATGAGTGGTGAGCAAACCCAAACACAAGGTTACACTTATGACTTGTGTCCATAAGATCATTTTGTTTTGCCCCATGATAAAGATTTGTCCTGCAATCTATTGCTTCCAGACCACCTTTGGGCTTGGCAAAAAAGATGGGAAGAGTGTTGATACTGTAACTTCTATTGTGATAGTATGAAAGATAACTATCAACTCTTGAAACACTTTACTAACTTTTCCATTCATAGTAGTCACTGTGTCAGTTTCATATGAGTTCAGTTGGCAAACCTGTGTCTATCTAAGTGTGCATCAATTACCAACCATCTCTTTCTATTACAGGCTGGTGTTAAGGTAGATGATCCGGTTATCCAAGTATTTAACGGGCAGGAGGTAGAGGTCTGGCCTCGAGTTGTATGGAAGCCGAAATGGGCACTTACTTTCTCAGAAGTAAAACGTAAAGTGAGTGGAAACTGCTCCATTTCACAAAGGTCTACAATGGCGATCAAGGGGAGTAATATTTCCCTTGAGGATCTTTCCCTGGATGGAGCTCTCATTGTAGGGGCTGTTGATGGTGCCGAGGTATACCTCAAGTCCTTGATCAATTTAATTGTCGAGATGACAATACAGGGGTGTATCAACTCCAATGATGTCTCTTAACTGATACATCATGCCTATATGGTTGTAATTGGTCCACCCCTGAACTCAAATTTTCTGATGAAAATATTAGGTTGATATTTGATACACTTGCTGATAATTATTTGTGTTTTAACAGGTCAAAGTGGGAGGTCCCGTGCAGAACAAGGGTTGGACAATTGAAAATGTCGACTACAAGGATACTTCAATACCAGAAGAAATAAGAATCAGAGGTTTCAGATTCAACAAGGTTGAGCAGTTGGAGAAAACATATACCGAGCCGGGTAAATATTCTTTGAAGCTGTAAGGTTGACACATTCCATACTCAGTTGGAAGATTTTGAGCTCAAGCTCTGAAAGCTTGGCTAAAGTGTTGATATTTATAGCAAATTTTGTTGCTTAGTTTATGTTTCAGGGTCTTCTTGTAACATTGTGACATAGGTGATGTATGTTCTTTCCCCTCCAATCATTTGTATCTTAATCAACGGTTGAAACATTTAGAAACAGAATAAGGACATTAGTTGGTATTTATTTAGTAATAAATCCTTTTCAAAATCGTGGCGATTGGCTTATGAGAAGTTTTCTTTTGCATAAAAGATATAGCTGACGCTTATTACAAGTTACTCTAAGCCTAGGATATTTATGCTTCCTCTTGTATTGTTATAGTGCATTAAATTTGCATTGGACAATTGTTCAATGGAGTAGTCATTGTTCACTCTTTGCATTTGCAATGAGAGCACTTTTCCTGCATGTAGTAGTGATTAATGGTTGATATTTTAGCTGCAGTAATTAGCTGGCCATTTATTAAAATGACAAGAATAATGTCCATTTACTATTACAACAGCTTTAGCTTCATCATTTCTTCCAGTTGATGTGAGGAGAATATCCAAGAAAGGATCCACATCAGTTATCGAACATGAATATGAAGTTATCTATTCTACTTTTGTGGTAATATTCTCTTTGCTTCACTTTATGAATCACATGGTGGTTCCATTGATTCTTGCATTGTTTCACCTGGTGGTGGCAAATGGGCGGGTTGGGTAAAGTTTGGGCGGATTGAAAATGGGTCAATATAGAATGGGTAATAATTCAATCCGCCCAGATTTCATATGGGTAAAAATGGATTGGGTAAAATATAAGTTTATCGATATTTACCCATATTTTCATGAGTAAATAGTACTTTACTTTAGAATTAAATATGGATAAAATATTTGTCTTTTTTTGGATGAAAAATGTTGAAAATACTTTATTTAGTTTTATTGTATCATCAAAGTCCAAACAAATTTCTATGATTTTTCAATATAAAATAAATTTACGTAATAACAAGAAAAAAAATTATTTTTTTTGGTAACTATAAGCTTTATTTATCGGATATATCAATATGTACAAAGTTTTGGAATTCTGGATATGGACATAGTCCCAATCTCAAAGTTCATTCTACTAACCTTACCACTAATCTACTAATTGTGCATGAATTCAGCCAGTTTCGATTGCATACTGCTTCTACAATGGAAGAAAAAAAAAATTAATTTTAAAATAAATGAATATTTGCATTTTAGGAATAAAACGTGCTTAAGGCACTTTACACGATATCAATACTAATACATGATTTGCCTACTTTACCCTATTATTTGTTAGCCAATATAAAACTAAACAGATAAAAAATATAATTATAATTAACAAAAGAAATGTACATGTAATATAGTACTATATATATTTTTGGAGGGTCAAAGACTTTACCTTTTCAATTATAGCTAAGAACAATTAGAGCATAGAAAAGAAGAGAAGTTACAATACTTTTGGTGATATCATGAATTTTGAGGGAATAAAAGTTGAAAGTTTAACTCATATTTTATCCAAATTTTACCCATAAATACCCACATTTATATGGATTAAATATGGGTATAAACCCATAGTTTACCTGTCTAAAAAATCACTCACCCAACTCATTAAAATATGGATGAGTTGGACGAATTACCAAAATATAAGCTTATTTTACCGGCACTAGTTTCACCTCACCACTTCCCAAGTCCTATAGGGCCAAAACCTATCAAACCATCATGCATTTAGAGTTTAGAAAAAAAAATCCAAGTGGAATACTTGTAGATATAAAAGTATATAGGTCGTTTTCGGCACGCGTTAGGTGCTCACCTTTTTTTATGTATCGTATAGAAGTTTTACAAAGCACGATGAGGCGGAGCCAGGAATTTGGCGAAGGATGTGTAAATTTTCTTCTTACTTGAGTTAACCGTGTGCAAAATTAAATATACACTCATAATAATTACTTATATATTTAACTTTTGTAAATCTCATAATTTTCTACAAAGGGTGTGCACTAGACCACTCTTCGCCTAAGGTGGCTCCGCCCTTGGTCATAGTACTTCTTAACACTTACCTATCAAAACCAAGTAAGATTTAAAAAATAATTTTATATTCAACAAGATATAGTATGACCTAATAAAAAAAGTGAGTCCGTTTATGTTAGTTGATTTAATTAGAATATAAAAGTATCAGTCTCAGATAATAAAGTGTTGGTATTAATTTATTAAAAGAGAATTATAATTTTATATTTTTGGACAGAAGTTAAAGATAAACATATTTTTTTTGTTAACATTACTGAAATACCTTTAAAATCATTTGGAAAAAAACATATAAATTTAGAGGATCCTTACTTGAATGTGACTGTGAGAAATAGCATGTAAAGGAGAGACGGTTTGGCCATAAGTAATTTTTTGCTAGAAATATTTGGAAAAAAAAACTTTGTCAAATATTATTTGATTATATAACTTGTTATTATTCGATAAATGTTTTTGGCAAAAAATTTAAATTTCCAAATACTAAAAAAGTTAGTATTTGGGCTAAATTCTATTATTTTGGAGTTTTTAAAAAATTAAAAATTATATCAAATTTTGTATTTCATAAAAGCACTCATCATTTATAATTTTGTACTTCAATTCTAGTTCTTTGTACATAATTTATACGACTATATACATATTTTATACAGTTTTTATCCGAGCTTGCTCTCCAGAATCACTTTCAATTACAAGTTATAATAGTAGTTTCTCGCATACAAATCAATAATATTTTCCTTTAATTTTTTCCCTCTTTTTCATATTCATGTTAATTATGTTCACTATCATGATTTTCCACTAAACAGACTCATTATAAATAATAATATAAACTTTAAAATATTTTTAATAGTTTATAGCACTCATGAGGACAAATCATTTTTTTTTTTTAAATTAGAGATTTTTCTCAAAAATTATAATTAAATACATAATAAAATTTCATCTAACACTTCACTCAAAAATAATTTATTAAAAATATTTGAAAATCTGTTTTCAAATACTAACAATTTGTGTATTGATAAAAAGAAACTTTTGAACAAAAACAGGAAAAAGAAACAAAAGGAAGATGACAATAAGAAGGCGTGCATAAAAGCAAATGGCTGGCCTCTTATGTCCCTGTCACTTCCATGACCTCTGCCCGAGAAAAAAAATGTTAAGAAAAGGGTGCGTTCGGAATGATAATGTTTAATTTAATTATCGATTTAATCATTAAGATTTCATATTAAAAAAATAATTGAAAATCACTTGGAAGCAAAATAAAAAATTAAGTGAATCATGTACATGAGTAGTTGATGGATTGAATCTTGCTCAAAAGCAATAACTAATGTCTTGTAAAATAAACAAGAGTTTGAGACATTGGTAAATGAAAGTATGAATCAAACACTAAGTCAAAGACATTATTAGCGGTATACATGTTATTTATTAATTTACTATCGGGTTGTCAGTTAACTCAAAAAAAAAATTCAAATTGTTAAAAATTGATAACCCGATATAAAAATAAATCAAAACTATTATCGAAATCACTAACTAAAATTGGTAAATCAATAACTTTTTTTCAATTAAATTTTGAACCACCCAAGCTCCTCCTACGCACTTCTATCCCTACTCTCACCTCTCATAATACTATTTCTAAAAATACGGAACACACAAACAAGAAAGCTTCACCATATGAGAATATGAAAGAGAGGGAAAAAATCAGATTATGAATTGGACCCCGAAACCAAAAAAAAATGATTCTTGAGCTTTCAATATTTTTATCCAATTTTCTATGGAGATTAATTATCTTCCGTTTCTTCGTACCAAACACAACCTAAATATAAAATAAAAGCTTAAAATTGCGTTAATAGTAAAAAAATAAAAAAATACATCTAGATTATCCCACTTTTTTTAATTTCATACCAGAACTATAGTGATAGTGAGTTTTCTACCTAAACTACACTCAACAACGTTGACTAAACCAAAAAATTCACTCAAAATTCTTACTAATCACTAAAGTAATCAACATTTTTATAAACTAATCAGCATTGAATTTTCTTTATAACAAAAAGAAGACAGATTTCTTCTCAATGGTTGAGATGCTTAATACAACAAGAGAGAAAGGAATATACTTAAGAAATTAAACCACTCTAAGAATGTCCCAAAGAGCTATACATATCTTAATTAATTAATTAATTAATCATAGTATCTCTTCTTGATTATGCCCCCCTCTACTTTCTCCCAAACAAAAAAGTTGGGTCTTTTTTTAAATTTAATTTTACATATAGCAAAATTACATCTCAACTTCCTGAGTACAATAGAAGAAGAATCATAGCTATTTTCCACCACATAATGCTTAACCTTTCTTTGTGAAATGGAGGTGCTTCAGACTTCATGTTCTCAATCCTTAAAACCAAAATAAAAAGAGTAGACCAGTTAATAGGGATGCTTAGGTATTTTCATATGTATGTTACGTTTCTCGAATTCTTCAAAAATATTGTTATACCTATGTCGGATCCTCAAAAAATGAACTAATTTTGAAAGAAACGACATGTCTGGTGATATTTTTGAAGGATTCGAGCAATATAATGTTTCATGAAGAGAGAAGTTACAAATAATAGTCGACGTTACCTGGGACTGGACGTAACATAGATACATTTTTCATGACCTAAAACATAAAACAATGGAAATGTTAAGGCATTATGTTTCCTTTTCATAAAATTGCACG
This sequence comes from Solanum piurae, assembly GCA_029582685.1. Classification (NCBI taxonomy): domain Eukaryota; kingdom Viridiplantae; phylum Streptophyta; class Magnoliopsida; order Solanales; family Solanaceae; genus Solanum; species Solanum piurae. The sequence goes on along the minus strand of JAJOOO010003913.1, from coordinate 10,839 downwards.
TTTTGTCCTTCAAATGAATTGGTCTTTAATTTTTGTCTTTTAGCAATCGAACTTCTGTTATGCCTAGTGGGGCGTAAGTTCTTTAGAAATTGATGTCATGCCAAAAGAAGGAAAGGCCAAACAGATGCTTACTTGGATTGATTTTAGTCAACATAGCAGTTCCTCCAAAATTGCAAGCAATATCTGAATTTCCATTTTGTTGATAGTAGGTATTGAAAGCAAATGAAGCATGGGATAAAAGTGTATTGGGCTCAAAACACGGGCCACCGGCTTGGATGGGCCTGCAATCCGCCATCCCCAATCCACAAGCCCAGTCCAATGCATTCTGCAAATCTAACTGTCGAGCCCCGGCCCGTGCCACACACCATGTTGTGCCACCAAGGAATGTTGTGTTACCTTCAGGAGGTGATAGAGTTGTAATTGGAATAGTTGCATCCTCCTTCTCTTGCATCATGCCCTCTACTTTTAGCACTATATGTTTTATAGTAGCAATGTAAGAACATAGAACAACTTTAATGAATAAGAAACACATGAGATCAAAGATTTAAGTTATATACACTGATAGTATCACATGTTAATACTTTATTATTAAAGTTACCTTATCGGACTTGCTATAAAGAGTTTCCTTCTATTGTAGGACAATTTAATCAGATAAATACTCTACGCACTATCAAGAAAACTCTTGGATCACTTAGAAAAGAATGATGAAAGAAAAAACCTTCTCAATACATTTTTTACATTTTAGAACACCTAACCTATGGTGCCGGACTCTCCAAAATTATTGTTGGATCCTCTATTAAATGTACTACTTTTAGAGGACATGACATAAACCCTGACAATATTTTTAAATAGTCCGAGCAACATAGCTCCTAGCAACCCACTCTCTTGGTGTTACTAGATTATCAAACTAACGACAACTATAATCGTTTGAGCCAAAGCATAAAGAACTACTTCAGACAGCAAAAGAAAAATGAATGTTTACTTTAGTTCAGTAAAAGGAATTCATCTTTTGCTTAGAGAGCTATGACAGAGGACTCTGTTTGGGTAGTAATAATTAATAGTAGTAAACTAAATCTTTATCTCATATACTTAAACCATCAAAATAGCTCTTTTTCAGATTAGAATTAACTTTTTGTTAAACTAATTGTCTTCTCTTTATCTCATTTAACTATTATTTGGGAAAATTTAGCAATTGAATCTCAAGTCAGAAATAAAGAGACTATTTTATTGTATCAATAAACAAATCTTCCTTTTTTTTTACCTTTACCATTATTCCTTTCTTCCCTTGTAGAGCTAAGCATTGATACAAAACTATTCCATTCAACTGTACATTTACCTCCACTCTTAATAGTTCTATTCCAAGATCATTAACAATATTCACTAAACAAATGATACTTCCTTTTTCGAACTACTTTGATTTGTTTTTCTATCGGAAACAACGTCTCTACATTCATATAGATAAAAGTAAGGTCTACGTACACCTAACCTCCCTACACCCCCACTTTGTAGGATTACACTTGATATTATGTTGTTCTATCTCGTGTAATCCCACATGTGGGGTCGGAAAAGGGTAGGATATACCCACACATGACCCTAACTTTGAGAGACTGTTTTCGATAGATCCGCAAGAAATCCCCATAACCAATGAGTATGCACTTCACAAACAAACAAACAAAAAGGTTAAAAGTTAAAACTTTCTTCTAGACATAACAATGGAATAGAAGAAAACAAGTCTATGGGATAAACTTGAAATTAAACTACACATTTCATTACTAAAAAAACTAAGTAGAAAACATCATAAATAACACAAAAACCAAGAAAGTAGTAGTCTTAGTCTGTTAGAAACTAGAACATGAAAGATAGTAAGGGTTGAAGGAAAGAAGAAACATTACCAACAAAACATTTCATGACCAAGAAGCTCAAAAAGATCCAATCTTTACGTGCCATGGAGTTAAATTTTTTATATAAAAAAATGGCACAACTAACTAGTTTCTTTTGTCTTTGTGTTTACTTATGAAATAATAAGTGTTGTAATGTCCACTTTTAAATGCAGAGTAGAAGAGGAATCAAAGCATTTCTTGAAGAGAAATTTTCTTTTTCTTTTTTTCCTCTTTTGATGTGAGTAATGAACACTGAAGAAGCTAAGTACTTGTGCTGACAAGAGCTACTTTAAGCTTAAGCCTCTTGGTGGACTTCCAACATTTTTATCTTGTGTGTATGTGTGTGGGTCCCTACAAAGCTCCTTGGAAGATCTTACTAGATGTGACTTGCCAGTTGCCATTACAACTATAATAAAAGTGTAGGGGAATTTCACAAGGGTCTAGGAAGGATAAAAATTCTATATAAACCTTATATTTATTTTCGTGGGGACGAAAAATTATTTCTGATAGATTCTCAATTAAAAATATACTCTAATAATAACATATTCAGTAAAATTTCATATGTATAAACTTTCTCGTTACCTCATAAAATGGTCAAAGATATATCCCCTCTACTCTCAATTTATATGACTCACTTTTTCTTAATCGGTTCCAAAAAAATGAAACATTTCTATATGTATACTCCCTCTAATCCATATTAAGTTAAGGGAAAAGGAATTGATATACCCCTCAACTTTGTCATTTAGAACTGATATACCCTCGTTATGAAAGTGATTCACATATATCCCTACTGTTATACAAATGACTCACATGTACCCTTTTCCTCTAATAGAAGTGAAAAAAATAATTTTCATCTAATTTTTTAATTATTTTTTTAACAAAAAATATAATCCCATTTGGATATATTTAATCCTCCTCACACATAATTTTTTTTGACTTTTTTTGTTTCAACGACTAATTTAAATTTATTATTTTGATGGTCAAATTTATTTATGTTTCACTAATTTTCTTGTAAAATTTATTATAGATGACGCCTTTTTTTCAAATACAAAAACTAAGTAAAAATGTAGTCGAAAAAAATAGTTCAAAATTATAATATAGCCAAAAAAAATTAGTTTTAAATTATTTCTTTACACTAAAAAATGAAAGAAAAAAATAAAATAAGAATAAGAAACTCAAATAATGATAATCAAAGACGTCAAAAAATAATTTATGTATAAAAAAGATCAAAATATACCTTGAACTTTGCTAGAAGGATCATATATAGGCTTGCATGAATTTTAAAAAAATTAAAAGTCAAAAATATAAATTTAAAATTAATTTTTCACTTCTGTTAAACGAAGGGTATATGTGAGCTCATTTTGTAACGGTAGGGATATATGTGAGCTCATTTTGTAACGGTAGAGGTATATGTGACCCGTTTGTATAATGGTAATAGTATACATGAACCACTTTCATAACGAGAGACATATCAGTTCCAAATGACAAAGTTGATGGGTATATCAAATCCTTTTTCCTTAAGTTAATTATTAAGATTTTTTTCAGAGTTCAAAATAAGTGAAATAAAATTTTCAAATTTCAAGAAAATTGTTGGGACATTTTTCACACTTGCCCTTCATTTAATAAGACTTTTAACCATTTCACATTTTTAGTAGAACAATTTGGGATTAATTAGTTTTAAATTTATGTCCTTAAATATTTTTCTTGAGAAAGTGTGTCAAATCCCAATAATATCACTTAAGATGGACTAGAGGGAGTAACAATTTAACTTTTACATGTTAATTTTAGCCTTAATCAAATAAATTATAGCCATACAAACATATTCGTGGTATAATCTCAATCATTTCGACTATCCTACAATGGGAAAGAAATAGAATAAAGTTAGTATTAGAAGCACTTATCAGAAGACACTTCTGCTACAAATGGAATATAGCGGAAATCATTTGCTAAACTCCATGCAAAACTATTTCGAAATCTGTTGAAGTTGTCTACATACTCCTCATGGCTAACAGATGTAACTAATGACACACTAATACACATAACACAACACATCTTTAAGAGTCTATGCATTGGTTGTTAGACGAACACAAAGATCCATAAACACGATCGATAAGAGAGGCTCCTAAATTTCAAACTCTTTAATCGAAGGTAGGAGAAAAAAACTCTCATCACGTCATGTCTATCCTCCGATGACCACCTGCGTAGCTTTCAGCTATAGCTTACTCCGTCACCCTTTACAACCTCACCAATCCGGTATGCAATGCTTGTCTTTTGTACTTCCATAAGTATCCGATCAGCTGTTTCTGGACTTACTACAAGGACCATACCGACACCCATATTGAAAGTTCGCATCATCTCAGCATCTTCTATTCTTCCAGCCTACATTTCAATGACCATATCACAAACATTAAAGAAAAAAAAAACATGCAATAGAAGTGTACGCGATTAGTATCTCATGTGCAAGTAATTAGGGGAAGAACATTCAAGCAAGTATCAAAAGATACTCACCTCTTGAATCCATTTAAAAACAGGAGGAATTGTCCAAGAGCCCTCGTAAATAAGGGCTCCAAGGCCTTTAGGAAATACTCGAGGGATATTGTCAGTGAACCCACCTCCGGTAATGTGGGCTATTCCTTTAACCCCTCCTTTGCTAATAATATCAAGAACCTGCATTTTCCAAATCCGTGAAACACATTACTGCATACCCGATATTAAAAATTGAATTTTTTTTATTAATAGAAGTAGAAGAAAAGAAAACCAAAGGTGAAACCTGTTTAACATATATAACAGTTGGGGCAATCAAAGCATCACCAAGTGTAATAGATTCACCAGGAAGCTGGTCTTTCAAAGAAAGACCACTTTGCTTCAGAACCCTACACAGGTAGAGCATATTATCATCATTCAACGGAAGGAAAGAAAGGCATGTAAGTCAAAAGGAAATGAAATTATCAAATTATTTTTAAAGGTTTAAATACATAATTTCTCTCAAAATAGACAAACCTCCTAACAAGAGAAAACCCATTTGAATGAACTCCACTAGATGGTAAACCAATAAGAACGTCTCCGACCTTGATATTTTTCCCGTCAATAACTGAATCCTTTTTAACAATGCCCACAGCAAACCCACTGAGGTCATATTCACCTTCGGCATAGAAATCTGGCATCTCTGCAGTCTGAAACGCACACTAAATCAACCGAGTGCAATAAAAGAAGATTGTTTCTAATTCCAAAGCCATGGTTTACCAAACATATAATAATTAAACGCATGCCATTATTCACACTCAACAAATATACTAGATCACATCAGCCAATTCTACTTAAAAAGAACACATCTTACCAAACACATTTCCATGTCATGAAACAAAACCAACATTTGGGACCTGAGTGAGTGAGAGAGAGAAGCTATATGCAGTAGTATACTTACAACCCATAATAGCACAAGAAAAAAGAAGGGTGTGATGAAGCAGGAAAATGACATGCTACAAGTTCTGATAAGTGATCCAGAATGTCTCAATGACTCAATGCACATATCAACCAAAAAAAAGCAGCACAAACTAATCAACTTCATGCTGAAATTCTTTTGTTAGAAAAAGCAGTACAAGCTAATCAACTCCATGCTTAAATTCTTTTGTTAGAGCGAGCAGTTCAATATTTGTCATTCATATATAATGCTTTTGCTGCAGAATATGAGTCACATTTTTTTACTAGGAGTGATTTTGAGAAGAAAAATGGAGTTATATGTACCTCTCCCCCTAGAAGAGCACAGTCAGATTGCTGGCAACCATCCACAATACCTTTTATGACCTGCATAAATGTAAGAAGCCAACTTTGTTTTACAGGAAAAGGAGACAACACACCAGTTTGAGTAAGGCTATGGGAAAGCCAGGAAGCGGAGATAGATATATGGGGCCAGACGTACCTTCTCTGCAAGGTCAACATCAAGGCGGCTAGTTGCAAAATAATCAAGGAAAAATAAAGGTTTTGCTCCAGAAGTGACAATGTCATTAACACTCATCGCAACCTGGTAAGAAAGACACCATTAGTTCTTGCATATCTGCAAAACACATAAAAAGATGAATCAAACTTACCAGATCAATTCCAATTGTATCATGAATTCCCGTTTCAAATGCCAACTTAAGTTTTGTCCCCACACCATCAGTACCAGCCACAAGATATGAATCCCCTGCTCAGTACAAGAAAAAACCCAAAAAGAAGAATTTACAAAATTAAGATCAGTAACAACATAAAAAAGACCAAAAGAAAAAGAAAAACATATACTTTGACTATGGGTTACGCAGACCATTAGGAAAATAGAGCAGCAATATATATAGGGGAATATTGAGCAGGAACAAGCTAAGAATTAGTGGAATTAAGGTTTTTAGAACTCCATAAAACCGTAACCTACAAGTCTTAACAACTATAATGTTGCATTAATCAGTTGGACAAACTTGTCTATGCTCAGTTGCATTGTGACTCCATCAGTTAATGATACTCAACATCAGTAAGAACAGGTTTTGGAAATGATATAACTTGCACTTTGGACAGGCCAATTCAGATTTTCAGATTTACAGACGAATATTAAACTGAGAAGAAACTAGTTTCTCCACCTTCTGCTTAAGGGTTCAATTTAAATAAGAGATGTGGGAGAAAGGAAAAGGACTTGTCTTAGCTGGTAGAAAAGCAAAAATTAAAAATCATATGGTGCTCCTTTGGTGGGATTTACCACTATAACTTTGAGTAGTTGCAGGCACCGAGAAAGTGGTAATGTTGCATAGTGAAATACTGAATGCTTAAAAGATGCATGACCTTACAAAGTAGAAAGTAGCCTAATTTCAAGAACTACTTCTCGTTTCGCAAGACAAACCTGCTTTCGTGGTAATGGTGGACATCAGTACACCAAGTTATAAGCTTACGGACCTGAACTTGTGTTATTTTGGTAAAACTACACCACATGTCTGACCCTAATGCATAAAGAACCCATAGGAGAAAAAGATTGCTACCAGTCCCACCAGTAAATCAGCAATGTAAATGCAAAATAAACCTATGAAAAGACGTAGTTTGGTCCCTGAGAACAGAGGTTGCTATGCCATTATATAGCTGGGCACCCAAGGGTGTGGCCTAGAAATCAATTAAGCGGGTTGAGAACAATGAGGCCTCAGGTTCAAATCTGATCAGACGCAAAAACACTAGGTGATTTCTACCTATGTGTCTAAGCCTTGGTGGACACAGTTACCGATATCCAGTGGAAGGTAGCAGAGGTGTGCAGAAGTTGGCATGGACGCCACGGTCATAAAAAATAATAATTGTAAATGAGCATAAGAACTTCTTTTTGATTAAATTAATTTTAACATCACTGTTTCTTAATACTTGGGTTTTTCATTTCAAACTTTTGTTTTTGTTTAAATGCCATATGCTGCTTCTAGGACAAAATAGAGACTGCCAGGCTTCGCAGGTAGTGACACATGTGTGCCCATTTACTCCAGCCTAGATGAGAAGGATTACTCCTCAACTGTGCTTGTACTGTAGCAATCTGCACATTAGATTAGTCAAGGTGCATGCAGCATTACCCAGAGACTGGTGTCATCACAAATATTTTAAGAACAAAAAGGTACAACCCTGGCATCCATCCCCAGTAATAAAGCTAACATTTCTCACCTAAAAGAAGAATACAAGCTTGATTTAAAGAGCTCAAAGTCAGTGTCCATAGTATACAAAACCAAATAAGAGTAAGCTTAAGAACATTTTTTCAGTATTTCACTTTAGTCATGGCACCAGCTGATTGATCAAACTGTCCATTTGAGTTTTATAATTTTATAACACACAAATCTTGATTACATTTTCACTAAACAAATGAATCAAGATTTTCAATTGAAGATGCCACGTAAAAGGATTAACCAACAAAACGTAGGCTAAAGGCAAATAATACCTAATGGAAAGAGTCCGCCAAATCCTCCAATTCCAGGTGCCATTTTGGCTATTCTCTTCACAAGCTCTGATCCTGCATCGATGTCCACACCAGCATCCTTATATGTAAGACTGCTGGGCTCATCTGCAGCAGTGTCAACCTGACTGGCACTACAAGTAACAGAGAATGGAATGCTTCTCTCCCTGTTACTTCTAGCATTTATATCTTTGCATAAAGGCAATAGCTTTTTTGAGAAGTCTTGGAGCTTGGGTACACATGATCTTGGCTCAAAGATCGAGGATTTAAAATGACAAACAGGGGATGCAGCAATGCACCTCGATAGTTCCAAATTTGCTCCACAAGACGTGTTCATGACAACCCAAGGAAAAAGTTGCTTCAAGCTTAAAAAACTAAAATAACCAAACAAAAGAGAACATAGTCAGAAGCATATCCATAATTTAAATTTGACACGGTTCTTATTATTGGACCCATTACTTTTGAATCATGGGTTGAAAATTTAATTCACAATTCTAGTGAATTTCACATACATATATATACGCTTCACCTGCCATCAAAAATGGTTATGTTGAAAAGAAATTTTACAATAATAGTAATCTCTTCAAACAAATAATTTCACAAATTAACACATGGACTTGCTCTTGCTCCAAATATATGGAAGTCTAAATAATAAACTTCACACAAGAACAACACTAGCTACGAAAAGTGATAGCTAATAACACATAAATCAATTTCAAAACTCAACAGTGCTGATAACTAGTAAGACCAGAAAAATAAAATCAGATTATAGATACAAAGCAGAACAAAAGAAATTAAAAGACCGAAAAAATAAGATAAGAAGTTTCATGAACTAAACATGCAGCTACCATATCTCCAACAATGCAAACAGCAAATAGGAACTGCACAAATACATCATTGAGGACCACATTTAGCAGCCAATACACTCTACCAATGCATTAGCACCCAAATAGTTCACTTTACCAATTCATTCGCACCCAAATAGTTCACACGTGATACTAGAAAATTACAAAATCAACTCCCTATTCCATAACCTAAAGCCAATAAATTTAGCAGTTTATATATTTTTGGTTAGAATCAAATCTTAAAGATTGCAAAATAAGCCAAAGATAAACCCTAATTCAACATTCTTCTTAATCATATATTAAGTGCACCACCAAACAACGCGAACACCACGATCAAGCACCGGTTAACACAACAACAATATCAAATACTATTTAACATAGTAGTCTATTTCAGTCTTAACTACTAATTCTTCTCCAATTAAACAGATTCAGCTCACTAATAACAACAAAAGTAAAAAGCACGTCTTTTAAGCCAAAAACTAGCCGAACAACAGATAACAAAATTATACAAATAAAGAAATAGCATAGAAATTCGAAGTTTATACGACCCGAAAACAACAGAGCCAAAAATCCTATCCATGTAATCACCAAAAAAAAATCAGATTGGTCGGAACCGTTCACCTTCACAGCAAGGCCGGTAACCGATGAAGACCAGAAAAAAAATAGATTATAAGAAAAAAGAAGAAGAAGAAAGTACCTACTTGGAGAACTCGAGACTTCAATGGCCGCAAAGAAGCTGCGAACACCGGAAAAGTATAGGAGAAGTATGATGGCGGTAAAGGAATTGGAAGAAGAACAGGTTACCCTAAATTTCTTTGAATTTGGTTAATTATAATATTCACTTACTTTTTTTTTCAAAATTATTAAAGGTGGACCTTTCATTTAATAAATAATATTCTTTTTGTTTTTTGTTTTCAGAATTTAATTCTATATTAATAAAATCTCTCTTTGATTTTTATGTCCTGCAAAAGTAAATTATTAAAAAAAATGGTTAATATTTAGTTTTAATGGCGTACTAATCTCACTTATAAAATAATAATACTCGATTAAAAGAATGAATATGCATGGATCTCAAAATTTCAAGTACTTTTATTGTTCAACGAAAATACATATCTAATCCCATATTAATTTTCGCATTAATAAGACTATCTCAATAATTTTAAAAAAAAATTGAGATTTGTAATGATATTTATTGTTGAATTTAATCATTCGCTGGTAGAGTGTGTAGAAATAATGATAAATAGAGTGTATTAATAGTGCTTGTATTAGTAATATTTGTATTAGTTATGTTTGCATTAGTTATATATGTTGTTTGGTTTGGTGTATTAAAAAAATATGCATTGTATAAAAATATTTATTACAAAAGTATCCTCTATAATTATGATTGAAAAGATGTAAAAGTACTTTTGAAGGGCAATTGGGTCTTTAACCATGTTAATGCATGTATTAAATTCCTCTGCATTACTATTACTAATACCAAGAGTCGTCAATACGAGCTAGGCCCGTTGGGCCGGTCTGGCCTAACCCATGATTTGATATGATTGGACTAAGACTTTTTGAGCTCATCTAGCCCGGCCTAAACAAGTCTGTTGATTTATAGGGCATGAGAAATATGGATAGGGACGGTCCATGGGCCAAATAAAATCAAGGGAAAAAGGACAAATATACCCCCGAATTATCGTAAATGGTATGTCAATACCCTTCGTTATACTTTTAGGTTGTATTTACCCTTACCATCAATATTTTAGGTTGTGTATACCCTTGAGACTAACGGCTGGACACGTGGCTACATCTCAATAATTTACCTAATATTTATTTTTTTTAATCCGAAATTTTAAAAAAAACCACCCATCTTCCCTAACCCATCCATAACCCGAATTAAAACCCATCTTCCATAATAATTCCCTTCAAACAGTGCTAATTGTCCATCTTCTTCTCTTCTTTAATTCTCAAAAAATTGTTGCACAAATAAAAAATTTCACTAACATTAGCCATTGTCTTTGTGTTTTAGAGTTCATGGATGATTGCGCACAAAATCATCAAGTTAATTTTGTGATTGGCCGCCGCCGTCGCCGCCTTCTTCTCCGAAGTTCACACAAACATTTGAATCATTAGAAATGAGATTTGTGGAGTTTCTCTTGATGAAATGCAATGATTTTTTGTGGGTTGTGTC
>JAJOOO010003912.1:0-65923 GCA_029582685.1 Solanum piurae | reverse complement strand
CTATCAACAATCACCCAAATGGAGTCATGATGTCTGCGAGTATGAGGTAAACCTGTGATGAAGTCCATGTTGATCACTTCCCACTTCCAAGTAGGAATGTCAATCTCTTGAGTCATACCTCTTGGTTTCTGATGTTCTATCTTGACTTGCTGCAATTGGGGCACTTAGCCACAAAATCTGCTATATCTCTTTTCATACCATTCCACCAATAGACTTCCCGCAGATCGCGGAACATATTAGTGGCGCCTGGATGGATAGAATATCTGGAGTTGTGGGACTCTGCAAGAATATGTAGTCTCAACTCGCCCACATTAGGAACACATAATCGACCCTGGTAGCGAAGCACACCATCTCCCCCTTGGGAGAAAACCTCCTCTCTCTAATTATGGACTGCACCCTTAAGCTCAAGCAAGATTTGATCACTGTCATGCTTTTCCTTAACCTCTACCACCAAAGAAGATTCTGCCCCATTTTGAACCGTTACACCACCATCTGATATGCTCATAAGACAAACTCCTAGGCGACCAAGTCTATGAACATCCTTTTCTAGCTCTCTTCTTTCTTCCTCAACATGTGTTACACTACCCATGGATAATTTTCTAAGAGCATTTGCTACTACATTCGCCTTACCCGGATGGTAATGCACGCTCATATCATAATCTTTGAGGAACTCAAGCCACCTTCTCTGGCTAAGATTCAACTCTTTCTGGGTGAATACATATTGGAGGACCTTATGGTCTGTGAACACATCTACATGAACACCATACAAGTAGTGTATCCAAATCTTGAGTGCAAATACCACTACTACAAACTCGAGGTCATGAGTCGGATAATTCTTCTCATGCACCTTAAGCTGTCTGGAAGCATAAGCTATAACCTTACCTCGTTGCATCAACACATAACCTAGGCTGACCCTGGATGCATCACAATAGATCACATAACCATCTGAACCTTCTGGTAGAGTCAAGACAAGAGTAGTAGTCAACCTAGTTTTCAGTTCAGCAAACCTTTTCTCACAATCATCTGACCACTGGAACTTAACCTTTTTCTGAGTCAACCTAGTCAATGGTGAGGCTATGGATGAAAATCCTTCCACGAACCATCTGTAATAGCCCGCTAGACCTAAGAAACTTCTGATATCTGTAGCAGAGGTAGTCTCCCCCCATTATTTCACTGCTTCTATCTTCTGGGAATCTAATCAAATTCCTTCACTAGACACAATATGCCCAAGAAAGGCAACTGATTGTAACAAAAACTCACACTTGTTAAATTTTGCAAATAACTGGCAATCTTTGAGAGTTTGCAGAACAACTCTCAAATGACTTACATGTTCTTCCTCATTCCTAGAGTAAATGAGGATATCATAAATAAAGACAATAATGAACAAGTCCAAGTACTGCTTGAACACTCTATTCATCAAATCCATGAAAGTTGCAGGAGCATTGGTTAGTACAAATGACATGACTACAAATTCATAATGACCATAACGAGTTCTGAAGGTTGTCTTCGGAATGTCACTATCTCTGACTATAAGCTGATGATAACCTGATCTGAGTTTTATCTTTGAGAAATGACTAGTACCCTGAAGTTGGTCAAACAAGTCATCCATCCTGGGGATGGGATACTTATTCTTGATTGTGACCTTGTTCAACTGCCTATAGTCAATGCACGTTCTGAGAGAACAATCTTTCTTCTTTACGAACAACACTGGTGCACCCCATGGCGAAATACTAGGTCTGATGAAGCCTTTATCTAGAAGATCTTTCAACTGCTCTTTTAATTCCTTAAGCTTAGCTGGATCCATTCTGTAAGGAGGTATAGAGAGAGGCTGGGTATCTGGAAGGAGATCAGTTCCAAAGTCGATTTCTCTTTCGGGAGGAACTCTGGGAAGATCATCTGGAAACACTTCTGAAAACTCATTAACCACTGGAACTGACTCAAGAGTTGGAGTTGCGGAGCTAGAATCCTTAACCCGAACTAGATGATAAAGATAACCCTTAGAGATCATTTTTCTGGCCTTAAGGTAAGAAATGAATCGACCCATAGGCGCTAAGTTACTACCCTTCCATTCTAAGATTGGTTCATTTGGAAACTGAAAACGAGCAATCCTAGTTCTACAATCAACTGAGGCAGAACAAGAATGTAACCAATCCATGCTTAGAATGACATTGAAGTCTACCATTTCTAACTCTACAAGATCTGCTGAGGTGACTTTCTAAGAGACTGTGACAGGGCAATTTCTGTATACTAACTGGGTCACCGACTGGAGTAGAGACTGAGAAGGGTTCTGAAAGAGTTTCTGGGCTAACACTGAATTGGTCTGCTATGTAAGGAGTAACAAAAGACAAAGTAGCCCCTGGATCTAACAATGCATAAACATCAAGATCAAAGACTCGTAACGTACCACTGACTACATCAGGAGAATCTTCCTGATCTTGACGAGCCTGAAGAGCATAGAGCCTATTTTGGTGCTGTCAACCACCTGTACCAGATGAGTTACCCTGCTGAGTCGGGCGACTTGCTGGTGCTGCTGAAGTTGTAGACTAAGCTCTACCATTATTTCCTCCTTGACCTTTTCTAGAAGGACAATCCCTTAACCTGTGACCAGACTGACCACACTTAAAACATCTTTCTTTTCCTGCAGGACACTTGCCAGATGGTTCTTACCACACTTAGGGCAAGTTGGGTAGGTTTTGTTGCCTGAAATAATACGTTGAGACTTAGAGCCTGACGCCCTACCTTTCTGATCGTTACGGAACCTGGGGGATGGAACACTAGCTGATGAAGAGGCTGGAATTAAAGACTTCTACTGAAACTGCGAGCGATTTTCATCACCCAATTTATGTTGGGAAAACTCGTAGTTACCCATTCATGCTTTCTTAGTCTCCTTAGCCAGTTCCCTAAGATTATCACCCTCAACCTGCTGAGCATGAGTCATGAGCCTAGAGATGTTCATGTCTCCCAATAACATAGCATTCCTACACTCTGTTTTCACTATGTCTGACTCTCCATACAGAAACTTATTCATCTGAGCCCTGGAATCAGCAACCATGTGAGGAGCATACCTGGAGAGTTGGTTAAACTTGAGCCCATACTCTTGGACAGTCATGTTACCCTGCCTCAAGTTCATAAATTCCTGGGCCCTTACTTCTCTCAACTCTATGAGGAAAAACCTGTCCAGAAAGGTTTCGCTGAAACAATCCCAAGTAATAGGAGCTGCATCTGTACCCATGTTCTCCTTCCACTGAGTATACCAGATATGAGCCACATCCTTAATTTGGTAAGATGCTAACTCAATACGATCATTCCCAGTGACCTGCATCACTTCAAAGATCTTCTTGATCTCATCCAAGAAATTCTGGGGATCCTCACTAGTCTGCGATCCTACGAACTCAGGCGGATTCATCCTAACAAAGTCACGGACCCTTGTTGCTGCTAATCCACCGTTTGCATTCACAGGAACTTGAACCTGCTGATTGTTCTGGTTGGCCACACTCTGAGCGAACATCTGAATGACATTCTTGAACTCTGCATTAGACACTTCTTGGTCAGCGACTGGAGGAGCTGCATTTGCATTCCTGGCATTCACATTCCTGGCATTATCTCTACGAGGAGGCATGAAAACTGAAACGTAGAACGTCGAGTTAGAATGGAATTTAGATCATACCTTACGCACGATAAGAGTAACAAGAAAATGAAGATTTCCTAAAACACTTTGTAGCCTCCCTCTCATTAGATGTGGTGCGCTACACACCCATGAAAAGGACTCTACCTAGTGCTGATTTTCAGACATACTAGGACACTTAAACCTTGTGCTCTGATACCAAGTTTGTCACGACCCGAGACTAACCTCGAGACGCGGACACGGGACCTAGGACCACAAGTGATCCCAAGCTAACCCTGCTGACATGATCATGATCATACTAAAGATAATAAACTGATGTGGAAGCTAAATCATAATTACAATGAAAAGATGAGGAATACCCATATACTATAACTGAGATAAATAATAATTGATGAGTTTAATACAAAAAAGTTATTAACCCAATACTAAGCTGAATCTAACTATGTCTGAAATAAGCCTATAAACTGACTAGAAATGTTGGGACATGCCCCAACTAGGTCTAGAAAAACTGAAACTAAAGACTAAAAGCGATAAAGATAAACATTTCACTAGTCCTCGAAGAATGAGAACTCACCACTGATGTTGCTGAACTGAAGATCGGGAATTGATCTAAGCGTGATCTGGATGCTGAGAACCTGAACCTACATCACGAGAAGAGGTAGCGCACGTATGCGTCAGTACTTGGAAGGTACTGAGCATACATGATAGAATAAAGTTGAAATAACATCATAACTGAACAAAGCAAATAAGCAATGACATAATCTGATCAGGATATAAATACTGAATACTGAGATAACTGAATGCAGTGACCAATTTATAACATGCTGACTGAATACTGAATGAACTGTAAATGTGGTCAATGCAATAGAGTCTGACTGAACTTTGGGAGCTACTAATAACCAATAATAAAACCACATGAGCTAAATGTGGAGTCCAATGTATACGCCCCATCGAGAGAACCCAATATACCCTGCCAAAGGTATATAGGCATGACTGGCGTGATCACTAACTGATATTGCCCACAGAGGGGACTATATGGGTACGCTGAACCCTAGTCCAACTCGATATTATGCCACTCCCAATAGATTAAGTGATTAACACATTATGACTAAATTTCTGTAATACTGGATAGCTCAAAACAGAACATGAAAAACTGAGAATGCAACAATTAATCTGATAATGATGCATTCATAAACTGAGGCATGTATAACTGAATAACTGAAATATCTGACCTAGCATGTGTAATTCAAGAACTAAAGAAATACATAGATAGGGTTCTGGAATTCATGCAATAAACTGAATATTAACATACTAATATGATTTGGATCATTGTAACTGCTAAGAATCAAATAATTCTAACAGTAAAAAAACCCTAGGTCTAGTCATAATAGGAGAATCAAGAAACTGACAAAAAACTAGGGACCTAATGAGTGAAAGGAACCCACTAGTGAAATCCCACATACCTGGTGACAAATTTCACGGAGAAATCCTTTGATTTCTGGGCTGAAACTGAAGAAAACTTGCTGCGTTCTTGAAGTAGGGTTCTTGACCTCTCTTCTCCTCTTACGCTCTAATTTTCTATGTTTTGATTAATGACTTGACTTAGGTAAGTTCTAGTTATGTTTCTAGGCTTAAACTGACTAAAATATCATAATTTAGGGTCTAAACGACGTATCTTAGGGGTTAAACGAAATAGAAAAAGACCAAAAGACCCCTGACTTAACTGCTGTCGGAGTAATCGACGGACGGGACTGACGGGCCGTCATTCAATCGTCGGTCCGTCGATTGGGTCCGTCGGTCAAGTCTGCCCAACAAGCCTTCACTAAAACGACCATAACTTTTCACTTAGAGGTCGGATTTTAGCAAACTCGGTGGCGTTGGAAAGAGGATTCAATTATCTATGATATAATAGGTCATGGGACACATAATTCCTTTTGTGCTAAGATTTATGACTTTTTAAAGTTGACCCAATCATGATTTTCATCTAACTGGCTGCTGACCCTTACCTACGGTCAGACCTACGGACCGTGGATTGAATGATGGTTCGTGTTGGTCGACCATCGTTTGCTTAAGAGGCTGGGTACAGGGGACCTCAATCCACGTACACAGACCACAGACCGTGGTTTGACCTGCAACTTCTCAAAATCTACATTTTTGGTCTATCTAGGATACGGGGTGTTACACTTGGTGTCTAAATACCCCATCTCCCCCTTGGGTGAAAGACGTAATGGACTTCTTGAGTACCGCCTCTTTCAATTCTACCAAAATAGGATCTAGACATTGGTTAGCTGTCACGTCACTCACAAAAGAGGATTCGGAACCATTATGAACCATTACACCACCCTTGGTAGAGTCTACTAATAGAACACCTAATCGGGTCAATCTATGTACATCTCATACCAATTCCTTCTTATCATCACCAATATGAGCAACACTACCTATAGGAAACCTACTAAGAGCATCCGCTACTACATTCCCTTTGCCCGGGTGATAAAGAACACTCATGTCATAATCTTTCAATAACTCAAGCCACCTTCTTTTGCGAAGATTCAAGTTTGTCTGACTAAACACATATTGCAAGCTCTTGTGATCGGTAAACACATCAACATGCACTCCGTACAAATAATGTCTCCAAATCTTTAGAGCAAATACAACCGCCGTTAACTCAAGGTCGTGAGTAAGATAATCACTATAACTAATATGATATACATCTACTAAATTATTAGCTACGACATCGTATATTGTTGTCTTTTAGTAACAAAATTTACTTTTTGTGCTTAAATATATGAGGCACATATTTTTAGTGACGAAACATAAAAATCCGTAGTAAAGTTTTGTCCACTAAAATTTCTCACCATGAAATTAATCGGCACCATTTGTTAAGTAGTGTTATTCATGAATTTAAATTTATTGGTGATACATTATTTTTTCACTAATATAGTATCTGATTCATGAAAAAATATTTTGTCTTAAAATTTATTAATTTTTGGACACAAAAAATATGTTGTTACAATATCGACAAATAAGAGTTCGTAGTTAAATATTATAAGTTTTAGCTAAAAAAAATTAGATTTAATTATGACATTTATTTTCGTCACTAATAGTATAAATAATTAGAGACAAAGATTTTATTGCCTCTAATCAATTTGTGATTTAGTGACAACAAAATATTTGTCACAATATATGTAAGGTGTTAAATAGCGACGAGTTAAAATTTGTAGTGAATAATTCAACTACTTGCTATGAAAAAAATTCATAGCTTCATAAATTTTTTTTTGGCTACAATTGTTCATAATTACAGGTTACAACATACAAATAGAATAATACAACTGCTTCATAAGAAATAGATAGAGTCCTTTCATTAATTGGCAAGGGAAAATATTAAAACCAACGAATTCGATCGATTTTGTAAAACTAAAAAAGTTCAATTTATCAATTTTTATAAATTACTAAATTATAAAATGCATTATTTGGAAAATACAATCTAGGTTATAAGTACTGTAAGTGGGGTACGGTTCTACCACTAGATTGCTAATATTTGTTGGTTTAATGCTTTTGTTTTTTATCTGATACACTTTTATCGATAAAGACGATAGAACAAATTATTTCTCATGTCTTGGAGCTAATATTTGTGCATGTGTAATGATTTGTGATTGGTAAACTATACAGACTAAGTCGATCTATTTTCTTCTATCTAAAAATATATACATATTTAATAGTAATTCCACATACATATGTTGAACAACTATACAGAGATAACATTGACTTACAAACTTAGACTTTGCAAATGTGCGGAACATTTCATGAATTTCTATTAACTTTTTCCATCAGAAAATTGAAATAAATTAAAAAATGAAAGCTTAAATGAAAGAAATGAACCAACTAGGATTTCAAATATATTATGATAAAGTACTATAGCTATGAGTATCAATTATTTTTCAAAACAATTTATTTACTGATCGGATTGAACAGATTATTCAATTTTTTTAATAAAATCAAAAGTTTAATTTTATATACGTTTATAATTGTACTAAATAATTTTTAAAATTTATAAAAATAAATAAATAAAATTGAAAAATCATATTGAATATATTTAAAGATATTTAAAAATATATATAGTTTAATTAAAATATAATATACATTTGAAAGAATTGTGGGTGGTAAATTTCATGTATTTGTGTATGTGTATAAATAATCATATAATAAATTACATCTGCAGAACTTAAATTTTAAATATGTGAATGAATTTAAAAATAAAATAAAAATGAGAGACAGGATAGAGTTGATCGAATGGTAAGCACTCCTCACTTCCAACCTTAAGGTTGTGTGTTCGAGTCCCCAACAAAAGCATAATGTGGGAGATTTCTTGGGAATATCATCTTCTTTCACCCTCAATTGGTTATAACCCGATCGGAGATCAATCTTAGAGAAATAACTTGCACCTTGAAGTTGATCAAACAAATCATCAATCCTTGGGAGAGGATACTTGTTCTTAATGGTCACCTTGTTCAATTGACGATAATCGATACACATTCGGAGGGAACCATCCTTTTTCTTAACAAGGAAAACCGGAGCACCCCACCGAGAGATACTCGGTCAGATGAAAGCTTTATCCAATAGATCCTTCAATAGATTTTTCAACTCCTTAAGTTCAACCAGAGCCATTCTATAAGGAGGAGTCGAGATAGGTTGTGTATCCGGGAGAAGGTCAATACCAAAGTCTATTTCCCTTTTGGGAGGAATACCGGGTAAATCATCAAGAAATACTTCCATAAACCATTAACATTGGGGACCTACTCAAGACTAGGGAGTTCGGAATCCACATCCCTCACCCTAACTATATGATAGATGCAACCCTTAGAGAACATCTTTCTAGCTTTTAGACAAGAGAAAACTCGACTCTTAGGTATAGAATTTCCCCCCTTCAACCCTAGGATAGGCTGATTTGGAAACTGAAATTTGACTACCTGAGTTCTACAATCAATCGAAGCATAGCATGAATGCAACCAATCCATCCCAAGTGTGAAATCACAGTATAACATATCAAGTTCAACCAAGTCAAAAAGAGTAACTCTATGGGACAATGTCACGACCCAATGGTACCCCCTGACGTAACAAGGCACATAATACCCCTAAAGGCACCATGTAATCCACTTAGCATATCATAACATAAAGCATTAGAACAATAAGAGTAAAACACATTTTCAAGTCTTACAAAAATTTCATAAAAGCAAAGCAGAAGTCTAGACTTGTCTCAATTAGACATCTATTACTATAGTTCTAATGAAAAAGGGACACAACCCATAAAGCATAGTCCAAAAATGAAATACTAGAAATGAAAATCAAAGTTAATCTCATGTCCTTGAATCATGAGGACTCACCACAAGCAACAAGAATAGTCGAATCAAAGCTTGAACCAAATGATGACTGCCTTAAGAACTAGACCTTACACTTTGGAAAATGTAGGAAAATATGGGTTAGTACAAGAATGCACTAAGTGTGATAGCCATTCATAAAAGCCTTGAAGTTATGCAAAAAGGGATTTTAGTTAAAAAGCATGCACTTTACCAAGTTTAAGAATCGTCATGAAGATTGGTGTAAAAGCATGTCATAACAATATTCAACATATAGATCATCATAACATAATGGAAACATACCATAATTACCCTCAAATCATACTTGTGCAATGCATGAATAAAATCCCATAATCCCACCCATACTATGTAAAGCTTCTTGAGTAACTATAGTTCAGAATTTTTATTTTTGTTCATACTATCATAGTGGGATTAGCCTTAATCGACATAGACCATGTGAGATTAACATGGAATCTGGTGTCTACCCCATACTGAAAAGGGGATGTCCTACTTGCCTAAGGTAGAACCATACTCTTAACTTAGGTGGATCCACTAGCTAAATACCTATGAGGGCACATAGTTTATGGGATAAGGAGATTAATTCTAGAAACCCGGACTCAACTAAGGTAGAAGGTTTCCATCTCATGAGATACATATTTTGGGTACCCAGACTCAACTAAGGTAGAAGGAACCAATTTGGAAAGCCGGACTCAAATAGTGTAAAAGCTTCCATCTTATATTCGTATCCACTCAGTGCTAAGCATTAATTCCCATTGAGTTCATATTATGTCTTGACTTAGGTTCATAATTATGGAAGAATGTCTTGACATTCAATCCAACATAACTCATACTAAACATAGATTCGATAGGTGAGACTAGTATTCCAACCTTAGAATCACTAAATGTGAAAAACCTTTCACATCATATCATATTCATACATACATGTGTACATGAGGATAGTTTCCAACAGCACAAAAACTAGATCATAATCACATTCACCTTACTCTCAAAGTGTTCATAAAGCATAAACATAAATCTCATACTTTGCCCTTCAGGGACAATAGATAACAATCCATCAACACATCTAGAATTACTACATTAGATATGGATGATAACATAATTAAATTACTACATGCAAAATTCTATCATATTCTACTTGCATCAATCGACACCACCCACACTTTTATATCCTAATTAGGAAAATAGGGGAATTCATGGATTCTTGGGGAATTAAACATAAAACCATATAAAATCATCAATATATCCATAATAAAACATAATACAATCATTAAAATAAATTTGAAAGGAATCCATCGGATTGAAGTCAAACCCTAACTTTTGGGATTACTAGGGTTGAAATTGGGGGTTTTGGAAGGGCTCCATGGATGAAGAGATACCATACCTTGGTGATGAACCCCACAAAATTGAGTGAAAAATATTGTTCCTTCAACCCTAGCTTCACCTTTCTTGTTCTTCTTCTTCTTCCTTGAAGTTCTAGAGAGAGATTTTGGGGGAAAAGTTTGTTTTGATTTGTGATTTCGGAATTGTGCTTTGCATGTCTTAGTTTAGGGACTTAAAAACCTTTTATAGTTAG
The DNA here is from genome assembly GCA_029582685.1 of Solanum piurae. Taxonomy (NCBI): domain Eukaryota; kingdom Viridiplantae; phylum Streptophyta; class Magnoliopsida; order Solanales; family Solanaceae; genus Solanum; species Solanum piurae. Next base: position 55,350 of record JAJOOO010003912.1, on the reverse strand, counting down.
TTTAATTTTGGGTAAAAATACGTCACTTAAAATTTAATTAAAAAGTAAAACCCCAAAACACCCCTAAGTATAACTGCCAAATGACAGTTCTTAGGCCCCATCCATGCCCACCACTGACGAACCGTGGTAGGACTCAGTGCCCGTGCTGGTGAACCATGGTAGGACCCACTGCCCGTGCTGGTGAACCGTGGTAGGGGTTCTGGGGCATGGTTCCTGGGGCCTTAACCAACGGCCCTCACCCATGAAGTGTGGATCCACCTACTGGCCTTGGTTCCCCCTCGTGGGTGGACTGCCCAGGCACAATGTTTTTCACCTTTTGAAGGGTCCTCCTCAAGGACCCATGGTTGGTCCTTGGGGGGTCGTACCTTGATGTTTTAACCCAAAATCATATATATTGAGCACCGGGAGTTATTTACGACTCTAACCCTCATGTCAAAATCTTCTTTAGCCTACTAATTTCCAAAACATTAAAATATCTCCCCCTTGGGAACATTCGTCATCGAATGACGATCTGGACACCTTACGGGATTAAAGACTCAAAACTAGCAGCCCATCATGCATGAGACATCAAAATAATGCATAATTCAAAGGAGGAAACATCAACTCCATCTCAAAACATAGTTAATGCAATATAAGGAAGTATGAACTACATATAACAACCCAATATGAATGAAACTCAATATTTCTCATATTCATAGGAGGAACTACCTTCTCCAACAAAAATAATGCTCAACACAATATCATGGAGCCAATATGCAATTACTCTCAAAAGAATACTAAAGCATGTTCATCAACTCAACTCAGGAAGTCAAATAGGCAACTCATACTAAATGCACAACAACATGAGGAAAGTCAATCATAAAACTCATTTTCTTACTAAACATGAATTTCATCAAGAACATGCACAACATAAGGAAATCATGGAAAACACATATAACACACATGACTCCAAAAACATGAAAACTCAAGAGGAACAATTTACCTCAGGCTTGAATAGGAGTAGAAGGAAATAGATGAGGATATTTGGAGTTCATATCGGCCTCGGCCTCCCAAGTAGAACCCTCAACTAAATTATTTCTCCATAAAACCTTGACGGAAGCTACTTCTTTATTTCTCAATCTCTTGACTTGCCGGTCTCGGATCTCTACCGGAATGTCGTCATATGACAAACTTTCATCAACTCCCAACCCTTCTAGGGGAATAACGGATGTCGAATCTTCAAAACACTTCTTAAGCATAGAAACATGAAATAAAGGATGAATCAGGGCAAACTCATTTGTCAAGTCCAACTCATAGGCAACTGATTTTTTATCGTAATTCGTAATCAACGACACAACTTCCAATACAAGTATCCACGAATCATGCAATAGTATAGTAACGCAACCAAGGGTTGGGGTCGTGTCACAAGTGAGCAGTCTTGAGAATTAATAGAAAAATAAAATTTGGTTCTAACTAATCATAGCTAATGACATTAACGGTCAAAAACTTTGTGAATCAAAGGGGGGACACAAAAGTGTCAAATATCAATTTGGGAGTTTTGTCACAAGTATAGCTAAAACAACAAAAAAAAACAAGAAATCAAGTATGGGGAAGAGTTCTTGGGGTGTGACCGCAATACAAGGTGAGATAAATAGTTGGGTACATGCTTTCGATAGGAAATTTGCAAGATAATAGTGACTAGGCTAAGCTTTAGATGGAAATAAGTTCCCTCTCGAGCAACTTACCCCGTTTCAAATACGTTCCTCTCGGACACCCATTTGCCACATGAATACCATCCTACGCCTTACACAACTCACTATCTCGAGCTGAGTGTTAGGATATGGGACTAGGGCTCACCCTCTTGGGCTGAACCTCATGTCGACCCACTCCTTAGGCCATCAGTCTAGTGGTCTTGGTTTCGCGACCTCCCTCTCTGGCAAGCCGAAAACACATGGGTGGCTTTGTATTTTCAACAACAAACCCATTAAATTAAACCACAACCACTAGGTGAAATCACCATTAAAATACATCTAACCTATCAGCAACCAAGACCCAACAATAATATCAACAAATATTTGCTAAATCACACCCCAAGAATGGGGGTTTTTAGCCACACATCAAGGAATAAAAAAATACACCTAATGTGATAGTGAAATCAAATGGGTATAAGATATTAAACCTTAATTTAAGCAAAGGAAGAAGAATGTAGAAGACCCATTTTCAACTTGGGGAAGATGAACTCCTTTCTTCAAGTCTTCCAAAAACCCTCTCCAAACTTGAGAGTAAAAAGTACTAAAATTATATTGTCTAAAATTGATACTGAAAATGTAATGCTGAAACTCTTCTTTAAAACTCTAACTCTGAACGAGTAATTATAGTTTTAAAAAATATGTGTTGTGGCTGATCACTCGGTGACATTAGTCAGAATCGCCGATACACTCAGCGATTCGCGTTTTGGTATAGTTCATCGTCGTCTTGCATCATCCTTCGGCATCATCATGCTCTGGGTCATTGGGGCACATTGTACTGCTTCACAGAACTTCTCGGTGATGCGCCGACTGCTCCCTTTTTCCGCCGACTTGATCCTTTGCTTCGGGGCTCAGCACACTGGAACAAAAGGCGAAGTGAGACCCTTCGGCGATCCGCAGGCCTTCATTTACTTGTTCTTTTCAGCCTTTTCGTTCCTTTTTACGAAATAACGTCCATGCTTTCCTTCAAACTTCAAATACCTGAAACTTAAAGGTTTTCATCAGATATTGAGATAAAATAAGCATTTGAGGGCACAATTCCTATTTAAATATAGCCCTAAATGAATCCAATTTGTGGACTCATCAGCAACCTTCCAAATATGTTGCAAAAAATGATATGGGCCTACATACCGGGGACTAAGTTTCCCTTTCTTGCCAACCCTCATCACACCCTTCATGGGTGAAATTTTCAAATAAACCCAATCATTAACTTCAAATTCTAGATCCCGTATTTTCACGTGGGCATAATTTTTTTTTTACTTTGATCCGTTCACAACCTCTCAGTAATGAGCCGAACTTTCTCAATAGCTTCATATGCCGATTTGGGACCAATAAGAGCAATTTCACCTACCTCAAACCAACCAACCGGAGACCTACATTTCCTACCATACAAGGCTTCAAATGGAGCCATACCGATACTAGAGTTATAGCTATTATTGTAGGCAAACTCTATTAAAGGAAAGTGGTCATCCCAATTACCCTTGAAATATATAACACATGCCCTCAACATATATTATAATGTTTGGATGGTACGCTCCGCTTTCCCATCGGTTTGGGGATAATAAGTCGTGCTAAGTTTAACCTTAGTACCAAGCCCTTTTTGGAATGACTTCCAAAAGTGTGAAGTAAATTGAGTACCTCGATCCAAAATAATAGATAAAGGAATCCCATGCACCTTAACAATCTCATTTATATACAACTTGGTATAGTCTTCCACCGAATGAGAAACCTTGACGGGAATGAAGTGGGCTGATTTTTTCATCCTATCTATAATGACCCAAATAGAATCATGTTACCTTCGAGTGCGAGGCGAACCCACAATAAAATCAATATTCACCTCTTCCCACTTTCAAGTGGGAATTGGTATATCTTGTAATAAGCCTTTTGGACTTTGATGCTTGACATTAACTTGTTGACAATTGGGACATTTGGATACAATACCGTAATATCTCTCTTCATATCATTCCACCAATAGACTTCTCGTAGATCACAATACATCTTGGTGGCTTTGGGATGAATAAAATACAAAGAGCTATGAGCTTATTCAGAATCTTTCTCCCTTAAACCATCAACATCCGGAACACATAAACAACCTTGGTACCAAAGAACCCCATTTCCCCCTTGGGAGAAAGCCTCTACGGACTTTTTTAGTACCGACGAATTTGAAATCAACTAATAAGGGATAAAGTTCTTGCTTAGACTTAACATCTATCACAAATGACGATACCGAACCATTATGGATCATGACACAACCCTTGGTGGAATCCACTAGTTGGACACCTAGTCGGGCCAATCTATGCACCTCACGAACAAATTCTTTCTTTTCATCCTCTACATGAACCACACTACCCATGGACAGTTGACTAAGTGCATCTGCCACCACATTAGCTTTGCCGGGGTGGTAAAGGGCACTCATATCATAATCTTTCAAGAGCTCTTAGCACCTTCCTTGTCGAAGATTCAAGTCTTTTTGACTAAACACATATTGAGCTCTACCACCTTCTTTGTCGAAGTTTCAAGTCCTTTTGACTAAACACATATTGTTGAATTTTGTGATCCGTGAAAATGTCCACATGGACCCCATACACGTAATTTCTCCATATTTTCAAGGTAAATACAACCGTCGCTAATTCAAGATCATGGGTCGGGTAATTCTTATCATGTACTTTAAGTTGCCTTGAAGCATAGGCAATCACTTTACTATTTTGCATGAGAAAACATCCCAACCCCACTCTAGAGGTATCACAATACACCATTAAACCATTGGTACCCTTCGGTAAGGTCAACATCGGAGCAGAAGTAAGTCTATCTTTCAACTCTTGAAAGCATTTCTAACAAGCCTCCGACCGCTCAAACTTAGCTTTCTTTTGAGTCAAAGTCGTCAATGGAGAAGAAATGGTGGAAAACCCCTCAACAAACCTCCTATAGTAATTGGTGAAACCCAAAAGCTACTAATATTGGAAGAAGTTAGAGGTCTAGGAAAACTCTTGGACTGACATCGTACCTTGTCTCAAATTCATGAATTCCTTAGATTTAGCCTCTCTCGACTTCCTCAGGAAGAACCTGTACTGAAAAGTTCCAGTAAAACACTCCCAAGTCACGGGGGCTACATCAGTACCCCTGTATTCTTTCCACTAAGTGAACCAAATGTTAGCTACATTCTTAAGTTAGTAGGATGCCAACTCTACCCTATCATTACTAGTTACTTGCGTAAATCAAAAGATTTTCTTAACATCATCAATGAAGTTATGTCGGTCCTCACCAACTTGTGACCTTTGAAACTCAGTCAGATTCATCTGAATAAAATCTCGAACCTTAGTTGTAGCTGATCCAATATTAACTATTGTAGGAACTGGGGCTTGTTGATTATTCTGATTCACCATACTCTGAGCCAAAAGCTGAATCACATTCCAAAATTTTGCGTTAGTGACATCATTGCCTGGGACCGGAGGAACTACATTAACATTGTGTGCATTAGCATTCCTTGTGTAAGTTTTACAAGAAGGCATGATCTGAAACGCATAATGATGAATTAGAAGAAAGATCATACCCACGTGCTATAAGAATAACAAAAATGTGAAGTTTTTCTTAAAACACTTCATATCCTCCATCTCATTAGGTGTGGTGCACTTCACACCCATGAAAATGATGCTACGTAGTGCGGATTTCAGACAACCTAGGACTCTTGAACCTAATGCTCTGACACCAAGTTTGTCAAACCCCGAGGATACCCCTTGATGTAACATGGGACCTAGGATCATGACAGACCCTAAGCTAACCCTATGTCTGGCATATATCAAGCATAATAATAATAACTAAATAAGAAATACTATGTGAAAGCTAAAAAAATAGATAACTAAAAGATGGGGAATACCCAATACTGATCTCAATACGTATAAAACTACTAAGAGTTCAATGAACATTTACTCAAATCTAAAGATGAATGTAATACTATGTCTGAAAAGATTCTACTGACTAAAATTGTTGGGACATGCCCCAGCTAACTCTAGCAAAACTAAACACTGAGATAAAAGACTAAATATGAAAGACATACTATTGTCCTCGAAGAGTGAGGACTCACTAATGAAGCCGCTGAATACGGATCGAAAACTGATCTATACATCATTTGGATGATGAACATGTGACCTACATCATGAAAGGATGTAGCGTAGAGTATGCATCAGTATTTGGAATGTCCTGATCACGCATGATATAGATAATAACTGAACAATGTAAAAAAGCTAAACGAACATAACTGAGCAATGACATAATTTGTACATAAACATAGATACTGAAATATAATTGAAAACTAAGAGAAATGGAATGACCAAGTACTAAACATGAATTTAACATGCTAAGACTTAATACTGAAGTATAACTGAAAACCTGGTTAAATGCACTAGAGTTTGACTATGGGAGCTACTTTTAACCGAAATAAAACCATGTGAGATAAATGCAGAGTCTGATATATATGCCTTATCGAGAGGACCCAATATACCTGGCCAGGGGTATAAAGGCATAACTGGCATGATCACTAAATCTGATGCCCAATAAAGGGACTTATAAACCAATGAGGGCACATAGTTCTAGGACTATGAGGGTGTTAAGTCTACTCCCCACCAGAATTGTATAAAACATAACATAATTGTTATACTAGATAGCTCAATGTTCTGACATGCAAATCTTAGAATGCAACATATAGGAACTAACAATGTAATATTCAAAACCTGGAGCATGTTTATTTGTTTAGCTGACTTAGAAAGTGTAATTCCTGAACTAATAGAATCTACACAACTAGGGTTCTGAATTTCTTACAAAGAGCTAAGCAACAATTTCACGAAAATTTGATAGTTTGATTAAGAACACTATAACAAGTAAATCACAACAATTCTCCAAGGTCTTAGAAACCCAAGGTTTAAACATAATATACAGAATCAAGAATCTGACTAAACTCTACGGACTTAGTGGATGAACTGTAGGGACTTAGTGGATGAAAGGAACCCACTACTGAAATCCCACATACCTTGTGATGAAATCTACAGAGAAATCCTTCGATTTTAGTGTTGGAACTAAAGAAAACCTGTTACGTGTTCTCGAGGGGTTGGTCGACTCTTACTCCTCTTTTTCTCTCTAAGTTCTAGTGAATAAAGGTTTTGGTTATTTTCTAACTAGGTTATTAGGCTTAAACTGAGTTAAATGACGTATTTTAGGTCTGAAACGACGTAGTTTAAAGGTCTAACACATAGAGGTAAAGATCAAAATGACCTCACTTAAAATCTCACGGAGGCAGACCACAGCGTCAGTGAAGGACCATCACTAGGACCACCGCTCGCTGACTGGGTCGTTGTCGTGGCCCTGTCCTGAATTTAGGTCTGGTAAGCCTCGACTCTATTCGTGTGAAGGTCCATGGACCGTGAAGACCTCTGTGGTTCTTCACGAGGGCAAGGGGGTCTAATGTTTCTAGGTAATGAAAACATCCACTGCCCGTCAAAGGGACCATGGCCCGTGGTAGGGTCCGTGGTCTAAAGCCTGAGCTAGGCTAGGTTCTACCTGGCCTCTACAGTCCGTGTGGTGGTCCATGACCTGTGAAGGTCTCGTGGTCCACCACTTATGGATGGGTGTGAAACACATTGAGAGTAACAGACTATAGTCCTAATCACGGCTCGTGAACCCCTCTGTGGTTCACCTTTTTCTGTTGTTTTCTGCTGCAAAGTGTAAGTTTGACTTCTGAGGTGTTACAATGGGCACATATCGGATTTTGAGGCGTATTGGTAAAGTCACTTATGAACTTGATTTGCCTACTGACTTGACATTTTTTCATCCGGTTTCCATGTCTCCTTATTGAAGAAATTTGTTGGTGGTCTGACATCTATAGTACCATTTGAGTGTCGTGTTATAAAGGATAGTTTCTCTTATGAAGAAGTTCTGGTTGAGATTTTTGACTATCAAGTTTGGAAGTTGAGATTCAAAGAAGTTGCTTATGTAAATATTTGTTTGGAGAATTTAGTTTGTTGAGGATGCAACTTAGGAGTCAGAGACCGTTATCATGTCCCGTTTTACTCATCTCTTTCCTTCTATTACTACTCTAGCTTGAGGCATTTAGTACGTCATGGTTTACTCTTTAGGTTTCATGTGTCTTAGTTATTCTCATGTTTGCTCATTTGTGCATTTTCTTGAAAAAATTATTTTTTTAGAAAATGAGTTATCTTGATTGAATTCTTTATGTTTATGTGCATCTGAATATGAGTTGCACGTAGACCTTATGGGATTATGTTTTGCATATGCATTAACTTGGAGTTAATTTTCCTCCTCAGACATGTGCATTTATATGATTACATTCATATTGGGCTATTGGATCTTCTTCCTACCCTCCTTATGATGTCTTGAGCCCCATTTTAGGATGAATGTTCAATGGGGGAGATATTGTAACACCTCAGATTTGAAAGGAATGAAAAAATTAAGGTTTTGGGTTGCATGTAGGTGCTACGACACCCACCTATGGTTTGTAGAAGCAATTACTAATCGTAGATGTCATCCATGGATGAGAGGGTATTTAAAGTAAAAATTTTAGGACTAACAATTGCCATGTACGGTCCATAGGTAGACCTACCAACTGTACATGGGCCCCGTAGATGGGTGATCCAAATCAAAGACTCTGAACCCTACCAACAATGACCAGGACGATCCATAGTAGGACCTACAGACCATAGGTGAGGCTTGACAGTTTTATTGTCAGGGCTTTTGGGACTTTCCCTTATTATTTTAACCCAATACTATGTCAATTTACCTTCTACCAAAGGCCATATATAAATATTTTAAACCCCAACTAATCTTACTAAACTAATTCTCATAATTTCCTAAAAGTTGACTAAGTTCTTCCCCTCAAATCCTATCAAGTCTAAGGAAGAATAAGAAGAGCTAGGGTTCCATTCAAGTTTCCAAATTCTCCTTTTTTTTCTTGGCCTTTGGTATTAAGGTATATGTCCATTCACCCATGGAGACTTTTCCTCCATTGGGTCCCTAAAGATTTCAAGTTTTCAATTCTATTCTCGAACTATCAAATAAGGATTTCAGTTGAAGAAATGTGGATTTCTTTCAAGTATGAGTTATTATGATCAATTAAGTGTTCTAATACATTATTTGATCTTAATCTATGACATTTAATTTAAATTGTGCTTGACCATGCTTCAATTATGGAGATGTGCATGCTTTTATCAAAAAAAATTATACGATTTAAGGTTGCTTTGAGAGTAAAGCATTGATGTTGTTGATTGTGAAAGGTTATTCTCACATTAAGGATTCATCGGGTTGAAAGATTTTCTCAACTAAACATTGAATCAAGATTTAGGAGCTATTCTAAATGAACTTTATCTTGGATTGGTTGCTTAATTGTACCTTTCCATGGATAATAAATAAAATATGACTAATGACTATTCCGTGGGTTTTATTTCTATCACCAAGTGGAGAAGTGGCGATTTCCCATGCCCCATAACTACGTTCCACCATAGGGTTGTTTTAGATAGAAATTAGCTAGTTGATCCACTTTAGCTCAAGTTTATGGTCCGTAAATTCGCAAGTAAGGACATCTATTTTTGGTATGGATAGACACCGAATTCAGTTTTATAGCTCACATGGTCTATGTCGGTTAATGGCAAACTTCCCACAATAGTGAACTAAGGTTACTTCTAGAAGTACGTCAAATGTTTTTAAAGATGTTTAGCTTGCATTGACAATGATTACGACTTATGTATTCTAACATATTATTTAATGATTTATCTTGGTCATTGCATGTCATGTAAAGTCCTTTAACATGATTTTGTAACTCGTATGCATTGCTATCATTCTTAGTAAATTCCATGTACTAATGCATATTTTTGCCTACATTGTTTCGCTAATGTACGGTCTGGTGATTCAATTCCGCACACTCATGGCTAGTTGATCCTATTGATCTTTGAAGATTGGTGAGTCCTCATGTTTTTAAGGACCAAGACTCTTTATTGATTTATTTCATTTTTTGTTTCAGACTATTATGTGATGTATGTGTTACCTTGGATGATGTATGCTAAGTGGCTTGTATAGGGTCACTTAGTGTTCTATACGCCATGCTACAACTAGAATGCACTTTTGATCATGACAATGCTAGATTACAACGATGTGTTACTCTAAACAAATCTTGATAGCACTTGTGTTGTGAAGCTTACAAATTCAGAAAATGGGAAGAAACAATTTTGCTTTGTCTATATATGTAACACCTCGGAAATTGAGTAGTCTTAGCTAGGGCTAATTGAGAGGGGACCAAGCACGACCCACCTTCCCACGACCACCTTGATGACTTTTGGTGGGGGCCATGGGTCATAGTGTGGTTCGTGGAAGGCTAGGCAGTAGCTAGATTTTTAAACTGAACCAATATAGACACCTCCCCACGAGCTACTAGACGGCCCGCGAAGGCCACCACAGGCCGTGGGAGGGTTCATGGTGATGAGATAGATTCTTAAGGTTTAAGGAGTGGTTTCCAAGCCACTGTTCCAAGACCACGGAGGACATCGTAGCTCGTGGTGGGAACCATGACTCGTGGAGCCTCACGTGGTGAGGAGGCAAACTTTGTAAGTTAGGGGCAAAAGGGCCTTTTCCGAATTTAAGTGAATTGATACAAAGTCATTTTACCCAATCCTAGGACCCCTATATAAGTAATTTTAACCCCAAAACTCACCCATTCAAGTCATTATTTCCAAAACCCAAAAGAAATCCCAAAGTTCTTCTCTCAAATATTTCTCTCTCTAGAACTTGAAGAAGCTGAAAGAGTTGGAGCTAGGATCAAGGTCAAGTGTACATTCCTCAAGCATTTGTGGAATTTGTATTCAAGGTATGATGGCTTTTCATAAATGGAATCCTTTCTTACATGGAGTTCCCAAGATTCCCCAATTGAAAGGTAGAAATTCCCCAATTTGAGTTGGTATTTTCTTCCAATGTTGTGGGTATTGATTAATGTTGATCCAAATGAGTGGATTATGATTGTTTATGATTGAGTGGATAGGATTACATGTTTTTAGGTTTAATTTACGTATACCCATGTCTAAAAAGTTGAAATTGATGAAAATGAGTTTTATGCCATGAAAGGAAAAGTTTTGGGTTTAGATGTACTCTATATAGGATTGATGAGATATATTAGAATTGAAGATTATATGATGAATTTTGATATACATTGCTTTTAAAGTGAGGCATAAAGGATGATTATGAGATGAAGTGCTTTGAGAGTAAAGCTTATGTTGTCTATTGTTGATTATTGATGTAATTGTTGTTGAATAGATAGTTACCATATGAATGGCTTATGTTATAAATGTGAAAGGCTTTCTCACATTGAATGATTTTAGGTTATAAGGATTTCTCACCTAAAATAAATCTAAGTTAAAGACTATGCTATTGATTAGGCTAGAGTTGATTACCCTTGACCTCTAAACACTACAATATTTTAGGCGTACGGCCACCCCAGTAAAGTTAGCCTAAACTAGCAAAAAGTGTGGCCTTTGATAAAAGGCTACACTTTTTGACTTTAAGCAACGCTTTTTAGGGGGTGGTTTAAAGAAGTGTAACCTTTGACATTAGACCACACTTTTGAAGTGTCGCCAAAGCAACAACACTTAAAAAGCGTGGCCAAAGAGGTATAAAGGCCATGCTTTGGAGTATTTCATTAGCAACACTTTTATCTTATTATACTACACTTAAAAGTGTGACCTTTTGCATTGTTATTGGTTACACTTTAAAAGTGTAGCCTTTAATATCCCACCTACAACAACACTTATAAAGTGTAACCTTTCTTATGCACAAGATAAAATTTATAAACAATAAGCCACACTTTTAAATTGTTGCAATGCTATGTAGAATTTTTGTAGCCACACATTTTCATTTTTAAGAATAATACTTTTAATTTGCATATAATCAATAATCACAATTGAATATATATAAGTGATATAAAGCACAAAATTAGCTTATAAATAATTCGAAACTATATATTTCAAATTAAATAAACTTTGAGAAACATGTCCCATACATATAGAAAGCAATTGCTTAAAGATCTCTACTAGCAATACATTGCACAAAACCAAATGTATTCAAACAACATTTATGATAATAGTACAAAAACACCTTATTGTTCACTACAATAGATCGAGTTTACTTCTGTCCTCTATTCATCAAATTCAATCAGCGGTATTTTCCTGCACATTCAAAATTAAATTATAAGTTAGAGAATCATGTATTTCATATGCTCACTATATTGTTCAATTCTCAACCCCTTCACAGTAATATGATCCCCAAACATGTACAAAAACTATAAAATCTAGAAGAAAACAATAGGGCTTGTATTCCAAGACTATCACATTAGGCAAATATGAATGATAAAATAAATATGGGAGAAACCAGTAGGCCAACAGTTAAATGATCCCAAACATGTGCAAAGCAGACCCAATTTGAATGATAAAATATAGAAGAAAACAATAGGGAAACATACAAATGCATAAAAAACATGTAATAAGTTCATCACAAACATGGGAATTTCTTCATTGCCGTATTATCAAAAGAAGGAAGGGTTTATACATTCTCTTGGGGAAATGAAACTAAACTTGATCATCAAACTGAGCAAACTAATCTGGAACCCCGTCCATTATTAGGTGCATTAGAGAATATTCCAGTGGTGCAAATTGCAGAAGGATATTGCTACCTTCTTGCTCTGGCTTATCAACCTAGTGGCATGTAATTCACCTTGTAGAAAGTGTGTTTCATTTTCTTGAGACTAAGTGACTTTCTATACCAAATTAACATTAATATACGCATGTTGATAAAATACTCTTACAAGTATCTGAATGTTTATCATTAAGCATCATATTATGAGTACCATATCAATAAATGATTTCTTTGACATTTTCTTTTCGACAACATCAAGTATGTGTATTATGTTGGTTGTGTATTGGGTGAAAAGCTTTGTCATGGAACACGAAGTGATGAAAAAGTCCCAAGGTTAATTGAACAATTTTAGACTTTGAATATTCAGCCTGCAGTTGTTGCAGCTGGGCTTGGCATGTTGTTGTTGTTGGGAACGATGAAAGGGTTTGTACATGGGGTTGGGGCAGTTATGGGTGCTTGGGTCACAGTAATGAAGATTCTGAATCAGATCCTAAGGTAGTGGAAGCACTAAGCAACGTAAAGGTTGTTTATGTTGATACATGGGACTATACAACCTTTCTGGTTTTTTATTACATGTACAAAGAAGAACCATATGTCATAAGAACCATGCATCCCAAACATGTAATAAGTTCATTAACAGTAGATCATCAATAATAGATCAGCTCACTGTGTCACATTTTATCAGAGAAGGGAAATGAAATGAAACTTTGGTAAGCCAACATGCCCCCACCACTACTAATTCCCCTTATTCTTAACACCAAATTGCAATTGCAAGAAGGAGAGAATCGTTACATTTGGAAGAGAACCTGCAGATTGTTCTTGTTGTAGAAAACTTGGAACTGATTCAATTGATCACGTCTTTGTGTCTGGGCACTTTGCCAATTATATCTTGAAATTTCTTTCAGGTTCCCTGGGCATTACTCATAGACACATTCCTCTAAGAAATACAGTTATGGGGTGGTGGAGTATGCAATCTAATTTTGAGGTTCATAAACTTATTCTTCAAACTCTAGCCCTATTATCATCTGTTGGAACTTTTAGAAAAACAAGTGATGTTGTTGATAGAAGGATGCAGACAGCTGTAATTGGTACTAACAACCAGGATGAAAGTGAAGAAGCTTTTCGTGGACTGCAGTGGTGTGTTCAACATGGATATAGGAAGGTAATATTGGAGGTCGACTCAGACCTATTAACCAAATGGCTCAACAGCAATGCCAAAACTCCATGGAAGATTCAGCACACCATCAACGAGCTCAGGAACACTGCTGGATAGCTCAAATTCTTGAGGTATACACAATCATATTCTAACAAGAATTATTATATCACTACAGAGGACAACTATGTCAAACCAGGAGCCCATATCCTTCCCCCAACAAGAATCATTCCATAGCCATACAAGGAAAAAAGGAAAACCAATAATGCAAGGCATGAAAGTAAATTAGAAAACAGAGATCCTCGTTCTTATAGAGTGATGCAATATGCTTACCAATCTTATCCTCTTTATGTATTATATAGGAAAAGTAACCTGTTTGAAGAAAGAAGGCAATCAAAATCGAAAAATTTCAGAAAAATAGGTGAAAAAAACACATTGGGCTGCTTCTAGAAGAACATCAATCAAGTCAACAATAAGAGGAGATACACAAGCAACAAAATGACAACTACCTTCGATATCGATAAAAATATGTACACTATTAACAGAGAATGCTAAATATAAAATACCTTTTGAAGAACCGGATTATGATCTGACCGTGAAGAATGTGGAAGATTTGTGCCTCTTACAGCTTGTGCGCTACTTGCATCACCAAGTGAAGCAAGGTTAGATCCAACACATCCTGGTATATCTTGAAAATTCAATCCAGGGTTGATTTGCAGCAATTGAGTGAATAAATGTCACATTTCTTCTCTCAACTCTTCCTTTAGAGAAGTGATTTCATTGCCATGATTTTGTTTTAGATTGTTAATTTCCTCATCTTTCGTTAAATAACTTGTTGTCACTGATCTACCATAGCACCTAAGTCGACCAGGTTGCTCCTTTCCAAACACTGCCCTAAATGAATCATCAGTTGTTTCCCCAAAATTTTGGTGATTCTGAAGTTCAACATGTTGAATAAAATTGGCATCCATAGTGAACTGTAAGTACTATTGCATTTCCAGCTAAAATGAGTTTATGATTCATTTAGTTAACTTTAATTGGCATCCCTTCTGAGTAAACTGTCTAGCGTGTCAAGCATTTTAAAATAAAATTGTCACCCCCTCTTAACAAATCAACAGTCCTATGATAGCGATCAAGAACGAAAAAAATCTAACAAATTTTCCTAGCAAACAATTCAGCGACATCGAATTCAATGGAGTCAAACTCCCCACAATATATAAATGTTAAGTCTAAATTAAATTCACTACTAATCCTCTTTCAAAAACTTACTATTGCAACTTGTGTATCAGCCTAAATTTCCTTTTATGTCTTGGTACGAGTTGCAATAAACATTTCCGGCTTTGATGGTTCTTCGTTGTTGTCTTTGGCTGCACGCTACATATTATATCAAAAGAAATTAAAAAAACCATCAATATGTTCTAATAAAGTATAAAAAAATGAAATTCAAATTTTGGAAGAAATGTCAGCTAAGTATTACCAATGCCACGCGTACTCTTGCAAAGTTAATAGGTCACATTCAATGCCTCCACTTTTGTTTTTTCCTGAACTCATCTTACATATGGCCTATTTTTAAATAAAAAGAGATAATTGAATTGATAAATAAATAAAAAGAATAAATATAATGCAAAATATGTTGATGAGAAGAAATGCATTATTTTAGCCTTACTTGAACAGTTAGGTGTTTCCAATACTCGATCAGCTGGCGAAATTGATTATCTGAAATGCCATCAGGAGGTTTTGCTAGCATATCCTCAAGGTTACTATTTTTATCAAAAAAATTCTCTTTTTTTGCTTGTGTCGCCTGCAAGCATCACGAAGACCAGTTACCCACTTCTTTCCTTTTACTGGAATTAGAAATTTGAACTATGCAAAATAAAATATATTTAGCTTTAGTAAGTAAAAACAAACAATAAAATATGTAATCTCAAAAGTGATTTTTCTTACATTGATATATTCCCTCATGCATTTTTTTGTATCATTTGGCACCGCATGCCAACTAGTGTACATCAAGTTGATGAATCTAGGATTCCTTGCAATTTTTCCTATGAAGTTGCTTAATTCTGACACTATCTTATTAGTTGGTCCCACTGCTTATCCTTTATCAAATGTCAACTCCTTTCTTTCTTCCAAATTTCTTGCGTGAATATCCTTACATGTAGTTTGTCCTCGAACTTTTTTTGGCTTCGATATTTGTAGATTGATGTAACAGACAGGAAATAAGAAATTTTTTTTATAACGAGTAAGAAATCTTACAAGGTTTAAGATATACCTTTTGTACTACAATCAATGTCAATTTCCTCTTCTACATCACATTCATCTCCACCGAGTTCTTCTTGATCCACAAGATCATCCAATCCTTTGTTGTGTTCATTAATAATAGGAGCATGCATAAATTCGACATCAGCTATTGTGTGGTTATCACATTTTGTTTCATCATCTATGCGTATCCCTTGATTTTTCTTAAACTGATCAAGACTATTAGTTGGTATGACCGACTTCCTCTTTACCTGCTTGCAATTTGGTAAATCATGAAAATCATGTTCATTGTGTATCCATTGGTTATCTAGAAACTGATCAATACATGTGGCTAGTCGGACGGACTTCCTCTTTACCTGTTTGAAGTTAAGTAGATCCTTAATATCATGTTGTACCTCTCCATTACCTAGTGTTGTTCCAGTCACATGTACTGAAGCAGTAACAACTTCCTTGAAAGACATTTGGAACCTAGAGTTATTCATAGGAAGTTTAATTCCTTTATCTTGAATGGACTCTCCAAATTGAAATAACCTCTGTTTACTTTGTCCTTTCCCTGCAATCATAAGTGAGGTACTAAGCTCTTCCCTTGAAGACGATTGAATTACTAATTTGTGCCCAAGCAATTTACTATTTCCTTGTTGTGGAATGAAATCCTCAGAATTCTTTCTTTTATGTGGTATTGGTTCCTGATCTTTCTTTGCTCTATCATTGCGTTCATTTGCAAGTTGTTCTCTCTTAATCTTGAATTTGTTGGCCAATTCAACACTCGATTGGTATTGCATATATAAATCCAAATTCTTCAATGGACTTTGAGCTTTGTTTGGATTCAAACCCTTTTTCTTTAGTATTGCGGATTGATTCATTCTTCCCCTGCAGTAATTTAACCCACAAAATAATAATTCATTAGATAAGAGTGGTACACCTTCAATGAAAATGGAAACTTAAGTTGGGAATTGAAAAACACAAATGAGCAGAAAAAAGTGGTACAAACCTTTACAAGCCAACTGTAATTGTATGGTATAATTGAGAACGAGTAGTGGACTAACAATTAGCTTCTAGAGAGTGAAGGGATTACTACCTACAGAGGACATACTTCACAAAGAGTACCAGCAATGCTGCAGAGTTCACTGTGCTTCCTCTAAAGTCCACTACCTGATAATAATAGGAAAAAATAAGTATTTACATAACAATCACAATTCATATATACAGATCAGAAAGAAGTTTGATCATTGTACCAAGAATACTTCAGAGATAACTAACCTTTAGTCAGATAAGTTTGTGTCAATAAACAGTCAAATAAACAATAGTAAGCTAGAATTACAGGTTATTCAACAATCGGGCACATGAAAAAAACCAACATAATACTTAAACATTGTAACGATCTAATCTTCAATTCCACATATTAGATATCTTAATGTGTTTGTACCAAAAAAGTAATTAATTAACTAAAACAGTAAGTGAGCACTATATGGTCATCACAAAAATAAGGAAACTCATGGTGCGTCATCTTAAAACTCTTCTTCTGACTCATCTTCAAACTCATCTTCATACTCATTTTTAGACTCAACTTCATACTCATTTTCAGAATCATCTTCAAATTCATCAGCAGACTCATCTTTAAACTCTTCTTCCTCGACTTCAAGTTGTCGAAAAACGAATTCCTCCGAAGGCCCAACAATAATTGTTTCTAGTACATCAGTTCTTGTTAAGCGAACTTCACCATTATCTTTTCGTATAGATGGTCCCATCAAATGTTCAGAGGGCTCATTTTTATAACTTTGTGGGAGATTACATTCAACTTGATCACCCATGTTAAACAAGTCTGTCGGAACAGTTTTCATAAAATAATATCTATCTTGATCATATGGATCTTGCACATAGAAGTATTGGTGTACTTGAGATCCAAGAACAAAAGGCTCTTCCTGAGAGCATCTCTAGTTAAAATAGATATAAGTAAGGCCATAAGTATCATTTTCAACCTCATACCAATCGCACTTAAATAGAACAACCTTAAAAGGACCGTAATAGTCTAACTTAACAATATCAACTATTCTACCATAATAAGTCAAATCTGCAGCAATCAGATTTTTATCCTTTGAGCTTGCAAAGCTTGTAGTTGAGGCAACTAGTGTAACACAACTATTTTGTGTTTTACGCCTTGCATCACGCTGCCTAACATGGAATCTATATCCATTGATGAGATACCCAGAATATCATTTTGAAACAGAATTTGGTCCTTTAGACAATTGTTTTATCAAATTAGGTACATTCTTTTGCAAAGCACGAGTTACAAACCATTGAGAGAAGTTTTGACAATGACTCTTGGCCTTGCTCCATTTAGATCTTCGTGGCTGATTATAAACCTCTTGCTCATGCTCTCTACACAACATGTACTTTTTTTTGTTAAAACAATAAATAAAATAAATTAAAAATTAATTATACAAAAAGAATACTATATACAAATTGAGGTACCTAATATATTCTTGAACCTCGTCACAATTTTCCAAAAGTATGCATGTTCCTGACTTAGTGACTTGTTATCTAAAATGAATGTATCAGCCTTCTTTGCTCCTAAAGGAACTCCTCTGTTACGAAACAAACTCACAATTTCTGCATCGCTTGGTTCACATTCATCATTATTTCGGGCTCTTTTGTTAAATCTGGTAGGCACACTCCCATGTAGATATTTGGAGAATAAATTCATACAATCTATTCCCACTCGTGTCTTTGCTATGCAACCTTCTGGATAACGTTTGTTGCGGATATATGATTTGAATGTACCCATTTCTTTTTCAGTTGAATACATCCATCGATTTTGAACGGGACCTGCTAATCTCAGTTCTTTCACCAAATGAATAGGCAAATGAATCATTATATCAAAAAATCAAGGAGGAAAAATTCGCTCCAACTGATTTATTGTTTCTATGATCTCTACTTCTAAGAAATCCAGTTCCTCCAATGTGATTTCTTTTTTACACAAACGACGGAAGAAGAAACTAAGACGAATCAAAAAAATAGCCACAATGCTTTTAATTGGTATTGGAAGCAAGTAATATAACATGAAATGAGCATCATGGATTTTATAATTAGACAATTTTCTTTCATCCAAGTGCACACACCTAGATATATTGGAGGCACTACCATCAGGTAGCTTGGCTGTCTTTTAAACTCCACAAAAAAGGATTTCTCTCCAATTTCCATTGAGAAGCACGCTTTTGCAAATTTTGTTCTCTTACTATCTTCTGTATCTTTTGGATGAACGTTCTTTCTGATTCCCGTATCTTTCAAATCATACCGGGATTTTGCATGATCCTTTGTTTTGCCAGAAATATCCAAAAGAGCTCCAAGTATGCTATCAACTATGTTCTTCTCTATGCATTACATCCAGGTTGTGGCGTAACAAGTTGTGCTGCCAATAAGGTAATTAAAAAATGATTAGCCTTTTTTTCCATGGGCCATCATTTGATCTTTTTCTCTTTTTTCCAAACACATTTTCAAAATCTTGTAAGCTATTAAGCACATCAGTTCCCTTTAAGAATGGTGGAAGAGGCCTAAATTCAGTTTTTCCATTGAAAGATCTTTTGTTAGGTCTCCATGGATGATCCATGGGTAGAAAAACACGATGATCCATATAACATATTTTTCGACTATGTTTAAGATAGGGATAATTAGTGTCATCGTTACAATAAGAGAAAGCAAACTTTTCTTTTTGTACTCCAACCAGATAACATAACATATGCAGGAAAGTAGTTGATTCTCCACATAAGAACTGCCCGCATTTGAAAAGTTTGATTTCTTGAAGCATCATATGTTTCAACCCCAGAATCCCACAATAATTTTAACTCATCTATCAATGGTTGTAGGTAAATATCAATGTCATTTCCAGGTGATCGCAGCCAGGTATAATTTAAGAAAGTATAGAATATTCATATTTCATACATATCCAAGGCGGCATATTATACACCATCAACATAACTTCCATGTGCTATGTGATATGCTCATGGTTCGAAATGGATTGAACCCATTACTTGAAAAGCCAAGTCTCACATTGCGGCAATCTAGTGCGAAATCTGGATGCAACCTATCAAAATCTTTGCATGCTAGATCATCAGCGGGATACCTTAAGTTTCCATCTTTAGAACTCTCCTCGTCATGCCTCAAAGAATCTGCAGTCTTTGAGAACATAAATAACCTTTTGAGTCTAGGAATTAATGGAAAGTAACTCAAAGTCGTTGCTGAAACTCGATGTTGTTTTTTTAAAGGCTCAAGCTCACTATCAACTTCAGGAGATTTAATATATCATGAAGCTCCACAAGTATGACAAAATTCATCATCCTTATGATCATTCCTGAACAACGTGCAATCATTGGGACATGCATCAATTTTCTCATAATCAAGACCGAGATTCTTAACCATAGACTTGGTTTTATTGTAAGACGGAGGAATGTTCAACTCAGGCATTGCCTCTTTCAATAATTCTAAAAGAGAAGTGAATGATTCATTGCTCCATCCATGCAGGCACTTCAACAAATATAAACGAAGTGTGAAGGATAATTTAGAGAATCCTGCACAACCAGCATATAATTCTTGGCTTGCCTCTTCAACTAAGTTATAGAATTTCTTGGCATCTTCATTTGGACAATCATAAACTCCTTCCCCCTGTGTAACATCTCTAAATTGATCATTCAACAACCCATCAATATCATCACGCGAGTAATCCATATCATCGTCAACATTCAACTTGATATCCCATTCCCCGTGATTGATCCACTAGTATAACCTTTAACAAATCCATAGAATATTAGATGACACTACATTCCTTCTAGTCAAATGAATATTACAAATTTTGCACATGGACACTGAATTTCCTCTCCTTGAGGATCTCCATAAGAGTAAGCAAAATCTAGGAATGATTCAACACCAGCAATATACTCTTTGTTATACCTTGCTAAATCCATGCAATCTTTGGATTGGATATTTGAATTCCTAGAAGAAGATATTAATATTTAATCTTTTAGTAACAATCATTAAATCATTAACTACTTCACATATAAGTTTTAAAAGTCACGAGTAAGTTATCAGAATCATGTGTTATGACATGATAAAAGTTT
Organism: Solanum piurae; assembly: GCA_029582685.1. NCBI lineage: Eukaryota > Viridiplantae > Streptophyta > Magnoliopsida > Solanales > Solanaceae > Solanum > Solanum piurae. The sequence goes on along the minus strand of JAJOOO010003912.1, from coordinate 34,423 downwards.
TGACTCGAATCATCAGAATCAGAATCATGTGTTATGAGAAGATCAAATTCATAGTGAGTTTCGAGTTCCAAGTACCTTGTTACCATTCTGGTTTTTAATATATACATAATAATAACTACAGAACTATATGTCATTATTTCAAGGATGAAATATAGTCATTTTACTGTTAAGAGATCAGAAATACCTTGATTTTGGTGTTTGCATAATATTAATTTCCTCTCAGCAAAACCTGAAATAGTTGAGAAGATTGCTTGGTTTAGAAAAAAAGAAGATTAAAATGTGTATATGCAAAAGTTTAAAACTACAGAAAAAAAAATATAGGTACATAATGGGTTTACAAATTGCAATCCACTTCCATATTAGAAACCGAATTAATAAAACACACAATCCCTTCAAAGTTCACATTTGGAGCTTCTTTGTTGCCTTTTTTTGAAAGTTCACAGACACATTGCTCTGAAAAATCATTTGATGCACTGGTGGACTATAAAGCACAATAATGAGGCTAAAAAGATCATGATTCAGTCCCTACCTATTTTTATTAGTTGAAATTTATGGAAAAATAGATGCGCAGCTAAATATGGAGGGAAACAATCTAGTATAGTGAGGGTGAAATTCTTAATTTTCAAAGATATAAAACACATTCTCACCACAGTCTTTCCATATCTCAACTGGCCAAACAGCTGGACAGAACTGATATTACTCATGGAGAAATGTAGGCAGGAAGTAAAAATTATAGCAGTCAAATGAGGCAGAACTGCAAGAAGCTATCCAAGGCCTTCATTGGTGCTCTCAGGATGGATATAGGAGGATCAACTAAGAAGTACATTCTGAAGTTCTTACTAAATTGCTCAACCAATCTAGTAAGCCTCCCTGGAAAATGCAGCATCTAGTACAAAAGCTCTAGCAACTCATTTATGAGTTGGAATTCTTTCAGTGCAAACATATTTATAGGGACGCAAACTAAATAGCTGACTACCTCTCCAAATGGAGTCACAGGCTGGACATTATTCATCAATAGTACATAGACCAACAATACGCTCTACTAGACTAATATTCAGTGCAAACATATTTACAGAACTAAAGTATGACAGAGCTAGAGCTAAAAAAATGTAATTCATGCTAATAGTAAATCTGAGATCTTCAAAGTTCAAACAACTAATATCATGGCCAATAACGTAGATGTCATTTTAGATCACTTGTATTTTTCATGATCCTAAATCTTGTAATAGAAGAATCTAAATCCATCAAACAACACTTTTTAATATATATAACTTCATATGGTTTCGTAAACTTATAAACCCTTCAAATGTAAAAGCAATGCCTTTTTACAGTTTTTTTTCCTGTGGGTGCACTAATGCAAATGCAGGTGGTGTCTGGCCTTTTTAACCTATTGGAATATGGTGTGAAATCCCAATTCCCAGGCAATTTTAAAGTACGACATTCCAACTCATTAAAATATGGTGTATGCTTCATTCTTCTCAACTTCAACAAGGTCGCACGATTAATTGTTTTTTCACATAGTCTTTAGACGTTGAACATAATCTTAGTGTCACCCAAAGATGTTAAAGAAGAGGTACTAATATGCCTCCCAAGAAAGCAGCGCGCAAAATGGCAGATAAAGGAACCACCTATACCATATCAAAGGAAATGAAAATGAGTGCCTACAAATTTGACAGTAAGAACAACAATGAATGTAGGAACAAAAAAATTCTCATAACCTGCAACAGTTCTACTGTACTATCAAATCCCTCCCTATAAAGTTATGGCATCTGAATTGTAAATAGAAGTGACCACAATTCAATCATATTGATATAGGTTACCAATAACAAACAACAACATACTCATAGACAGTTTCCGATAGACTATCAACTCAAGGAGAGCAAAAACACATTATTTATGAAAACATAAGCACTAAACAACAGAGCAGGAGGATACCAAGAACCAAACTTTTCACAAAATACATGATCATTGGAAAATAAGTAGGAAGAAAACAGCGCAAACTAAACAGTTGACTACCTCTCCAAATGAAGTCACAGATTGAAAATTATTCATCAATACTACACAGACCAACAATACCCTCTACTGCTAAGGGTAGCTATTTCTTGGAAAAAATAGAGATGACAAACTTCATATTTATCCAATTATTTTTCCCCCTTTTACTTCATCTTTATTCAAGTTGTTTATACTGTATAACAACAATATAAAGAAAACAACACTAAAATACACATAGAAAATGACTTCAGAAACCACCATCATAACAACGAATACGCACCCTGACAATCACGATGTCTTGGGTTCAAATTTCAGCAAAGACAAAAAAAACATTAGGCTATTTCCTTTTATATGTCTACGCTTAAACAAAGACAACTACTAGATCATATGGAACACAAACACATAAATTCACAACTAGGAAGTTCTTTCCTTGAATGGTTATTTTAATTTATTCTTAGTGCATAAAACAGATATGAAACAGAAAAAATACTTACACAGTAAAACCAACTAAAAAAAAACTCAAAGAATATACTTTATTATAAAGAAACCAACTCACATTCACACACAAAAAAAAAAAAAAGGGACACCGACCCATATGAGAAATGAATGTTGTAAACAACTACTAATATACCAAACACATGAAAACTAAGGAAAGAACATAAATATTATAATTGAGAAGAATCAACAACCTGTCTCTAAGATAATAAATGATGGAACTGTTTTTGAACTGACTAGAATCAAGTTTCTTTTTAGTCAAAAAACAGCAACTGCTATCTTTACAACAACAAAGAATAATCTAAGAAGAAGAAAAATACTCTGCTTTTCTTCTTTTTTTTCCCTCTCAACTTCATTTCTATGTAGTAGTTCTATTTTTTTTTGTCAGTGGATGGAGAAAGTGAAAAATGAAAGTGTAGTGCACTGATTTGAAAGGGAGCCTATCTGGAGCAACGGTTAACTTGTCTTTCCATAATCTATAGGTATTAGCAAATTTAAATCACTAAATAAATGACTCAAACTTCTAATTCAGAAGATTCAAAATCGATTACATGAAGTGAAGAATCGAACCTCTAAACTATCATGTAATGTATTGGTTAGCTACATGTTTAAACTCAGAGCATATCCACTGTAAGTGTTCCAAATCTATTACGTGAACTCAAACTTCAAAACTATCATGGACGATTTCAACCTTAATCAGCTTATAAGCCTAATAAAAAAGAAATTCTCAAGTGAAGAATCGGCCCATTTATACTTATTTAGTGATTAATGCTAAGGGAAAAGAATAAAATAATGAAGCTAAAATATGAGCTACACTCCCAAAAATCAACTGATGAATGTAAAATATGAGCTAGACTCCCAAAAATTGTATAAAAAACACAAGAATATCATAACCATAAAGCTAAAATTTAGACTTTCAAAGATAGAATTCTTACGTAATAAACCCTATTCCAACAAAATCGTGTTCCTTTTTATTCTCCTCTTCTAAACACAATATAAAAATTGAATCAATAACAAGAAGACTGATTTTATACTTAGCTTGACGAAATCGGTATCGTAGAAGAGAATCGTACCTACGCTTGACGAAATTTGATTCGAAGAAGAGAATCTTAGTTATCGGAGAAGAGAATCGGTTCAGCTCTTTGGTTCTTCAGACAACATCAGTTTTCTTCAGCTCTCTTTAGCTCAGTTCTTCAGTGAAAGAGAAAAGCATATTTTTCACTTAATGTTTTATGATTTATTAATGTTTATTTTTTTGGCCAATAAAAATGGGAGGGAGAGTTAAAAATGTTGGAGGGAATAATATTTTAGTGAAAATTTTAAGGCCACACTTGTAATGTATTGTTTTTACAATTATAAAAATAGGACACTTTAAAACTGTGGCCATATATGTAAATAGTTGTTGCCAATTATATCATATTGTAACAACGCTTATAAAGTGTAGCTTATAACATTAAAGAGTACACTTTACAAGTGTTGCCAATATTATAGAAGCTAAAAGTTAAAAACTTTGGCTACGTTTTAAAAGCGTTCCCAAAAATACTTTAGGCAACACTTTACAAGCGTAGTCCAGAATTAGTGTGGATGTAGACCTAAAATGGTGTAGTGAAATGAGATGGATATGAGGCGATTACCCATATCCCTTAGAATAGAATAAGAGGTGATTACCCTTATTCCTTGAGGTTTAACAAGAGGCGACTACCCACGTTCTTAAGATATGAATTTGACAAGAGGCTGATTAATGTTTCAAATACACGCCATCTGATTCTAGGTGTAAACGATCGTTAACTAGTATAAAACCCAACAAAGAGTTAGGGTCGAACCAATAGGGAGAGGTACATGTGTAAATTATGTTATAGAGTTATAAAGTGGTCTATTTGGTTATATGAATAGAAATTATCGTAATCATGTAAACAAGTCTATGGGTGTGACAATGAATGTCAGATGAGGGGTTTGGATTGTCAATTATCAGCTACAACACAATCAAACGCGAGAGAATTAACAATATAAAGAAGAATTATGGGGATTTGATCGATTATAGATGAATTTCACTATACGGGTGATTGAAATTACTAACAAATAGCTAAATATCATAGGGTAAGCTAGATTATAAGTAAGATAGCTTTCTCTCGAACAACTACCATGGTTCAAGTGATTTCTTTCGAAAATCCACAAGCTCATCAAATAAGAACAACTTACACCTTAATTCATCTACTCTCTCAAGCTAGATAGGTAGAATCGATATTAGGAATTACTCTTTCGATCTAAACCCATATCAACCCAATAACTACAATCATCAATTGAAAGATTCTATTCTAAAACCTCTTTTTCAAGCAAGCCCAAAATTCTAAATTTGAATTGCATTTGCAACTACAATTCTTAAATTAAAACACAACTATTAATTAAACCCACTTTAATTAAGCATTTAAATCAGTAAATAAGAATACCCATAAGCCAATTTAACCCATAATCACATGATCACACCCCAAGAATTAGGGTTTTAGCTAAACATCATAAAAAGGTAAAAACAATTACCAACTCGATTGGCCATCACCTGGGTAAAAGTCTCCAAGTTTTTACAATGTTCCCAAATGGTTAAATTCAAAAACCCAATTACAAATCTTCACAATTAAGCTTAGAAATCCTCAATGTCTACAATAAGAACTGAAAAACTAAGGGAAAACTCTAACTCTAAAACTTGTGGATCAGAACTCCCCAAATTTCCTTTTCAAATTCCAATTTATAGTTGCCCACTTTTTGGGCCTGAAAGTCCATTTTGTAGAATAAGTCGCACCTCACCAAGTGGTTCGGCGATTCACCCTTTGCTCCATTTCATCGCCAGTTTTCATTTGTCATCAGCCTCCCAGGTCCTGTAACTTTGGGCTATCAAAGTTGACATCGCGGATTCATTCGACGATTCACCGACTGCCCATTTTTGTCACCAACTTGGTTCTTCCTCAGGGTTGGCACACTAGAACTTTGGGTGAGTTAAAGAGCCACTCAACAGTTTGCAAATTAACGTCTCAACTAGACCTCATCCGATAGTAGGTGTAAACGATCGTAATCTAGTATAAACTTAACAAGTGAGTTGGGGTCGATCCCAGAGGAAGCGGAACAGTTTGAATTTAATTGTGAAGTTATAAATGTGATTTAAATGATTATAGGAATGGAAATTATCAGAAACTCTTAATTAAAGCAAATGGTTGACATAAGTGTCATGTAAGGGGTTTTTATATTAGTTAGCGGTCACAACAATAAAAATCAACTAGAGTAATCAAATGAGTAATAGGTACTTGGAGGAATGACCGACCAATTGCAAATTCTCACTAAGTGGGTCTTAGATGATTATTAAAAGTTACTAGATCTTCAAAGGTAGGATGGACCATAGATGAGATAATTTTCTCTAGAACAACTACCTCGCTTCAATTGAATTCTTTCAAACCTCAACATGCTATATACGAAAACCTGCTCACAACCTCAGAACATCTACTCTCTTGAGCTAGATATGTAGAACGGGACTAAGATTCACTCTCTCGAGCTAAACCCATAGTAGCCCAATCACTACGAATGCTAACTTATCGCCTTGGTTTCACACCTCTTTCTCAAGAAAGCATAAAACACTAAACCACATTGAAATAAACATTCAACACAGTAATCTAACAACAACAATATATCAAACCCACTTTGAATTAGTAATAGAATCAATAATTTCTAACACCCACAATAAATCAAACCCACTTTAAATTAGTAATAGAATCAATAATTTCTAACACCCACTTAGCTAAATTTAGCAATTAATCAAATGGTCAAACCCCCATGAATGGGGTTTTAGCTAGTCATCATAAAAATTTAAAATTCAATGCCTATTACATGCTCCATGGTTGGGTATTTATTTCTAAAATCTTAAAATGAATAAATCTTGCTTCAATAACACAACCAACTTGAAACCTACTCGAAAATTGCATCAAACCAATAAGAACATCATTTTTTCATTCTCAAATCTGAGTTTTCACAATGTTTGGATGCCTTTACTCTTTTAAAAAAAATCAATTTATACACTTTCGAAATTTGGCCTTTGGGGTAAATCGGCGGATTAAGTCGGACATCGTCGACTAGTCGGCGATTCTCCAATCGCTCTTGTCCATCGCCCTTTTAGTTCAGGTTTTTATCCATTTCATGTTGTAACTTTCAGTGGTCTATATTGAAATCGCCGTTGGGTTCCGCAATTCGCCCTTTGTTCCTCTTTATCATCGTCCTGCTTGAAGCTTCACTGATAGTCTTGTACTCTTCGGCGGACATAATCTCTCCTTGTTGATCCTCTCGGCGATTCGCCAACAGCGAACGTTGATTGCCCAAATTCTCTCGCCTCAGAAGTGGTGTATTGTAAAGTTGAGCTGGCTAAGGAGCCACATGGCGGTTCGCCAAGTGTCTTGGTGATCATGAGGATCACTTTTCTTCACCTCTTCAGCATGTGTGCTCCCTAATCTCCTATGCTGCAAATCAACACTTTAGCGCCAGTTTAGAGCATAAATTATGCATATGAGGATACTTAAACTATCAAAACAAAGCCCTAGATGAGTTGAAATCTCGGACTCATCAACACACACAACTTAACTTTTGCTTGTCTTCAAGTAAAACTCAAGATCAAAAGTTCAATAAGGGTGTCTATAAACAGTGTTCCATAAGACCCAACATAAATGCACATAACAAGGTTCAAACTACTCATACAATAATCAATTATGTACTAAAAGTCTCAAATTGTGACTCACCATCATCAAGTGTACTCAAGCTCACAATGCTTGCTTTAAATGCAGGTTCAAGCTCGAGATGATTCCATATTCACAAAAAATTTCTCAACTAATTAAAGTTCCGGAATCACATACAACTCTCACACTCACAATGATGAACACATGGACTTCACCCATAGGTTAGCCCTTATTTTCCAATCAATCATTCATTTGAGTTCACTCAATATCACAAAGGTCTTTTTAAGGCTTGTAACGGGGCTTAGTGTAAAGGTATGTTCATTTAGGCTTTAGTGGCTTCTACCTTCATGAAGTGTGGCCTGAAAGTCATTTTCTTCTTCTCTTTTTCATTCAAACATGATCATAATCCACCCCATTATCCAACTAGATATGATTCACCAGATACCCCATTTCTTTTGCAATTATCACTACTTTATTTCACAACTTTTCCTTTTTTACATGGATGGGTTCCATCTTTTTCAAAATAATAGATCAAAAGGGGGAATTCTTCAAAGTTCTTAACCTTCCTTTCATTTTCACTACACCCTAAACTTAGGTTTTGACTTAACTTGGCTATTCAAAAAACCAAAACTTCATGAAGGTTATGGTGAAGGGATAAAAAGGTCAAAGTTGTTCAAGTTTCTTCCAAGAAAAGGGATAGGCTCAAAGAGTGCAAAACCAAGATTCACACTTCTCACAAGGGTGGCCAAAAAGAGGTATGTTGTCAAATTGATTCACTCTTCAAAATTCATGCCTGACATTATTTCAATTGCTTGTTTCACTTAATCAATCAGACCAAAGGGGAAAATTATAGATGTCACCATGCACAATTGCTTGTTTTCCTCAACGTAGCCGCACATTCATGTCATTCGATTAAGAGCGCTATTCAAGTCATCGGTATTGAATACAACCTACAGTTGAAAATGTAAGAGAACAACGAGCCACCACCCAACAAAAAGTAACCAATATTGTCCTCAATGTAATCAAAGAATGAACACAACACAAAATAAACAAAAGACATGTAGTAGAACTAAACGAATCAGAGTAGGGTTAGAAGGAATGTTCACTAGGTGGTCATTTGGTGAGAGGTTGCGGAGGTCTCCGAACTAGTCGGTGAACCACCGAAGTGCATGCAACTCACTGAATTATCAAGACTGCTACCGCTCCAATTCGGGCTGAAAGGCGATCGATTGTCCACCAAAATGGTCTTGGTGTCGCAGAATCACCCATACTTGCACATTCATTACACATTATTCAAAACCACTAACGCTTGGGTTGCCTCCCAATAAGAGCCTTATTTAATGTTGTGGTACGACGTGGAAATGCTTTCAAGAATCTTCCAAATACACCATTTCGGTCAATGAAATCTCATCGCATTCCCAAAAATATAACTTGAAGTGTTGTCCATTCACCATGAAGGTTGGACCTTCCTTACCTCGACTTAAATGGCCCCATTCTTGAACACGTGTGTCACTTTAAAAGGACCGGACCACTTTGACTTGAGCTTTCCCGAAAGGTGTCTCAGTCGAGAATTGTACAACAACACAAAGTGTCAGACTCAAAATTCTCTCCTAAGGAATTTAGAGTCATTCCATTTCTTCATTTTATCCTTGTATAGAGATGAACATTCATAAGATCTAAACCTGGATTCTTTCATTTTGTTCAGTTGGTCTACTCTCCCTTTAGCAGCATTTACCCAATCAACATTTAATGTCTTTAATGCCTATGGTGCTTTGTGTTCAAGTTCAATCGGTAGGTGACAAGACTTCCCAAAAACAAGTTGGTATGTGGACATTACAATTGGTGTCTTTTAAGTAGTGTGATACGCCCAAAGAGCATCATCTACTTGTCAAAACCAATCTGTCCTATTTGCATTCATGGTCTTAGCCAAGATACTCTTAATCTCCTGATTCAATACCTTGACTTGGCCACTCATTTAGGAATGATATGGAATTTCCACTTTGTGTTTCACTCTGTATTTACTCAATGAGGATGCAAACAGCAGGTTGCAAAAATGCAAACCTCCATCACTAATAATTGCCCGAGGGATACCTAATCTTTCAAAGATGTAGCACTTTAAGAATTGAACAACACTCTTCCCTTCATTGTTGGGTAGTGCCATGTCTTCCACACTTTTAGAAACATAATCCACAACCACCAAAATATACTTGTTACCAAATGATCTCACAAGCGGCCACATGAAATCTATTACCCAAACATCAAATAACTCAACTTCCAGAATAGGCTTAAGAGGCAACTCATGCATTCTAGACACCCCACCTTATTTTTGGAATTGTATGCATTTATTGACCAATTCATGAGTATATTTGTAGATGGATTGTCAGTAGTAACCACTTTTGAAGAATTTTAGCGGTTGTTCACACACCACTATAATGACCACTAACCGGCGAAGAATGACAAACATTTAAAATTTTATTGATTTCCTCCTCCGGCACACATCACCGAATAAAATGGTATTTACATTCTCTGATTAGATATGGTTTATCCCAGAAATATATTTTGACATCGAATAAGAATCACTTTTGTTGATAGAAATTCAGGTCTTTCGGCATTAGCCCACATACCACATAATTAGCAAAGCCGGCATACTAAGGATTTTGCATAAGAGTGGCGATGAATACCTGCTCATATCTGAATGAATCATTTATGTCTAACTTAAGCTCATCATTCTCTTTGCCCTCCAACCTATATAGGTGATCGGCCACCTGATTTTTCAAAACCTCTTCTATCCTTGACTTCAAAGTCGAATTCTTGAAGTGACAACACCCATCTTATGAATCATGGTTTAGCATCTTTCTTTTCCATTATGTACTGTAGGGATCGATGATCAGTGTGAACTACCACTTTGGTGCCTAGCAAGTATGTTCGGAATTTCTCAAATGCATATACCACCGCAAGTAACTCTTGCTCTGTAACAGTGTATTTAAGTTGAGCACCATTCAATGTTTTGCTTGTGTAATAGATTAGATGGAATAGTTTATTATGCTTTTGTCCCAAAACAACACCCAACGCAGTCCCACCTGGATCACACATCACTTCAAACGGTTACGACCAATCTGGGCTAATAATCATTGGGGTAGAGATTAATTTCTCTTTCAAACACTTAAAGGTTGCCATACATGCATCATAAAAGTCAAATTATGCCTCCTTCTCCAACAGATTGCACAATGGGAGTGCAATTTTTGAGAAATCTATAATGAATCTCTGGTAGAACCCGACATGCCCTAAGAAACTACAAATACCTTTTACTGAGATTAGTGGTGCTAGCTTCTCAATCACCTCAATCTTTGCCTTGTCAACCTCCAACCCTTTTTGTGATACCTTGTGCCCAAAAACTATACGTTCCCTAACCATGAAGTGGCATTTCTCCCAATTTAGGAATAGATCGGTTTCCACACATCTTTGAAAAGCCTGCCCAAGGTGTGCCAAACATGTTTCAAAAGAATCGCCCACAACTGAGAAGTCATCCATGATGTCTTCAATTAAATCTTCTACCATGTCAGCAAAAATAGACAACATGTAGTGTTGGAACATTGATGGAGCATTACATAACCTGAAGGGCATTCTTTTGAAAGTAAAAGTACCATAGGGACAAGAGACTGTGGTTTTCTATTGATCTTCCGGTGCAATAGAGATTTGATTATATCTGGAATAACTGATGAGTCTGAGATTTGGACTCATTTGGGGCATTGTTGATATAGATTTATTGCCCTAAAATGCCTAAGTTGTGCCATAAAATGATGTTAAATACTTGATTTTCAAGTATATGTATTGAGGAACAAAGCAAAGACACTAAGAGGCAAAAAGGAACAATACAAAATGAAAAAGGCGAGAAAAGAAGGTCTGATGATCGCCAAGAGATCTCGGTGAATCACCGAGTTACCCCTAGACCACTTAATTTTACAGATCAGTGAGCATGAAAAGATAAATACTTAGGCAAATTGTGTTTCTATTGGTGAATCACCGACTGCATTAGAAAAGGATGATTTTACCGCCAAACGCACTAATCAAGACCAAGATAAAATTGAATTGGCGAGCTAAAGGACCAAGAGGCGCATCACGGAAGTGATAAAAAATCCTGATCTAGATCGCCTAAATGTACAGTGTCTGAATAAGGAAAATGTGAAAAAGAAAAGGGAGATGGACAAGAACGATTGGCGAGTCGCCGAATGGTCGGTGAAGCTCGACTTTCCTTGCCATTCAACCCCAAAAATTCATTTATCATATTAGTATAAATTGACTTTTGGAAGAGAGAGAGAAGGCATCCCGTCATTGTGAAATGATATAGAGAGAAAAAAACACCATTCTTGTTGATTTTACCAATTTTGGCAAGAGATTTCAATTGGGTGTTGTAATAGAAAATATATTATTCATCTTAGAACTTCAATTTTTGATACCCAACTATGGAGAATGTATTAGGTATTGAATTTCTTATTTTTATGATGATTAGCTAAAACCCCAATCTTGGGGGTTTTACAATGTGATCAATTGTTGGATTTGGCTTGATGGGTGTTAGTTATTATCAATTTTAGTGCTAATTCAAAGTGGGTATTACTTATTATTTTTGTTTAACTACTCTATTGCATGTTTTTCTCAATATAATTTAGTGTTTCATGCTTTCTTGATAAACAAGTATAAAGCTAAAGTGATAAGTTGACACTCATAGTTAGTGGGTCACAATGGATTTAGCTCTAGAGAGTGAATCCTAAGACTCTTTCTCTATATTCAACTCGAGAGAGTGGATGTGATGAGGTTGTGGACTGGTCTGTATGTTTAAAGTATTGAGGTTCGGGAGAACTTAATTGAAACGAGGCAGTTGTTCGATAGAAAAGTGCCTTACCTAAATTTCACCCTACCCACGAAGAGTTAGCACTTTTGGTTAGCAATTTGCACCCATTGAGTTGAATTTAGCAATTGGTTGGTCAATCCCCCAAGTACCTTTATCCTATTTGGTTGTTCCAAGTTACTTGTTGAGGCTGATTTATGATCTACAAACTCTTCGCCCTGACATTGCGTTAACCCTCAAATTTCATTACTAGTTTTCAAAAATCTCTAGTCCTTTAGCTACAAAAACACTATTGTAACTTCATATTTGAATTCAAAATATAACTACTCTCTATGGGATTGACCCCAACTCTTCTATTGGGTTTATACTGCTTAACTATCGTCTACACCTTGTATCGGATGAGGTGTAGTTGATAAGTTAATCAAAATGGCACCGCTGCCAGGGAGTGGTGTTGTTTAGAATTCTCTTATCGAAGTTTGATTTGTCATTTTGTTAGCTGAAGTGAAATCAAATTGATTTATTTTGTGTTTGTGTTGGTTGTGTTGAGCAGACGAACAAATGAATGAGGCAGAGAGTAACGGTAGTAAAATGGGCCACCAAGGTGATATTGAAGATCCTAATAGTGTGCATAACCCAGTCCAATTGGGTGGAATTGGCGCAATCCGTCTACCGTGAACAGAAGAGAATGCTATATTCCATGTTACTAGCACAACTATCCATCTCCTTCAAATGAAGGGACTCTACGAAGGGTTGACTCACAGAGACCCACATGAGTATATGCAAAATTTTATAGATTTTTGTGGTCGGTTCTCATTCAAGAATATATCACAAGAATTAGTCTGTCTCAGGTTATTCCCATTATCTCTAAAGGGTGAAGCTATAGCAAATGGCTGGTTGAGTTACCCAAGAATTTCATCACATCATGGGATGAACTGACTATTGTATTCAATGTGAGGTTCTTTCACCCATCGAGGATGATGAAACTCAGAGACAATATTCAAGATTTGAAGCAATTAGAGGGTGAAACGATCCATGAAACATGGCTAATGTTTAAGAAGCTACTACTTCAATTCCCAACTCACGAACTTCCAAACAATGTGCTGCTACAATACTTCTATCGAAGTCTTGGCTCGGTAATTAATGGAGTAGCTGATCAATTGATTAGAGGTGGAATAAAGTTGCAATCGTTTAATGTAGCTTCGTTTCTTATGGATGGTATGACGAAAATAAAGCAAGCATGGTATACTCAAGAAGATCAAGTTTCACATTTTTGCTTTAGGATGGCTCAAGACCAACTTGGTAAAGAGAGAGAAAGGGATGAGAACATCAATAAGATGTTATCCCAAATTGAGATGTGACAAACACAACTGTTAGAAAATGTGGGCAAACCCAAAGGAGCAAGGGGAGTGTTTAGAGTTGAGGAGGGTTCTTCCTCGGGCTATTAAAAGTTGGGGGAGAATCAAGGTTTGAACTTTCATAGATTTGAGGAGGGTTTCCACAAAGGCTACATAGAGCGGGGTGGGAATCAAGGTTGGAACTATCAAGAAGAAGAAGAGTGAAGAAGATACTATCAAGAATGGGATGAGCAAAGTGATCCTTGGAAAAAACTCTATGATCGTGAAGAAGATCATACACAATTGAGTGAGAGCCCAAAGTCAAAGGGGAGTACAAGTAGTCTCCGAGTGGACGATTTGTTGTCTCGCATCCTTGATAAAGTTTAGGGCTCAAATGATTTACTAAAAGGGAAGAAAGCCAACTTCTCATCATTTAACAATAGGGTTAACTCTCACGTTGATGAAATCAAGCTACTTGAAGATCAATTGAGTCAACTTTCTGCACAATTGCCACCAAAATTAATGGGAGACGATGAAACGACACACATAACAAATTTAGTAGAGGATGGTGATAGAAATATAACTTGGTCACTTGTAGTGGAAAGGTAGCGGTAGGTGATATGAAGGGTAACGATGAAACACAAGCTCATGAAGAAGACAAAGGTATTGAGGGAGAAGAGATACCCATCCAACAAAGCATTTCCAAAGAGTTAAAAAAAGAAGCAGAAAAAACACTTCAATTTAAAAATTGGTGCAACATATCCCGAAAATACCTCCTCCATTTCCCCAACGTATAAAGAAGAAAAATGATGATGAAAAGTTCAAAAAGTTCTTATCGGTGTTCAAGACAGTATCAATTAATCTCCTTCTAGTGTAGGTATTATTGGAGATGCCGGGTTATGACAAGTTTATGAAGGAGTTAGTCACAAAGAAAAGGATCTTGGACTTCGAAACAATTGAAGTCTCTCATAGTTGTAGTGCAATTATGACTAATGAGATGATCAAAAAGAAAAAAGATCCCGGAACCTTCACCATTCCTTGCACTATTTGTATACTCCAATTTGCCAAGGCTCTATGTGATTTGGGAGCAAGCATAAATCTCTATGCCAGATGTGATCTATAAACAACTCGGGTTGGGTGAACAGAAATCCACAACAATGAGGCTTTTGATGGGAGACCGATCGATCAACCACCCCGTGGGGATACTCTATGATATCTTGGTAAAGGTTGACCGATTCATATTTCTAGCTGATTTTTTCATACTTGATTGCGAGATTCATACTGAAATTCCAATTATTTTGGGAAGGCAATTGAGAGACTTGATGGAACCAGAACCTTTCTTTATATATCCACTACCTATAATCCTCTTGAATTATGGTTAGTTGAGTAGCCAACTTAGGCCAAAAGCCTAAGTTAGGGGTGTGGTGAAAAGACGAGGGAAAATCAAGAAGTGCAAGAAAAGTCTTCCTAAACCCGCGGTGTTGCGAAAAATGGAAAACTCCCATAGAAAAAAAAATGAAAAAGAAAGTTGTGGAATAAAGTACAAAAGAAATGGGGTTCCCAAACAATTCATGGGAAGTGAATAATAGGATGACTTATGAGCACTAAAGAAAAAGATGAAAGAAGAGGAAAGGTAGTGTTGTGAGCACCACATTTCATGAGGATGAAAGTTACTGAGCCTAAATGACCATAACTTTGAAATCAACCTCATTTCAAGCCTTGGAAAAACGTTTTTCATCTTGAGTGAGCTGAAACAAATGTTGATTGGAAAATACGGGCAAACCTATGGGTGAAAGAATGCATTGTGTTCTTCTTTGAGAGTGAGCGTTGCATCTGATTTCAATGCTTTAAATTCTGAACCATTGTGTGATTATGGAATCATTCTTTCTGTGAGGGCATTTGAAAACTCTAGTTGAGCTTGAAATTGCATTTGAAGCAAGTATTGTGAGCAGCAGGTTCGTTGATATTGGTGTGTCACAACTTGAATCTTTGGGTACACATTTGATCTTTGCATTAGTAAATTGAGTCTTGTTGTGTTCATTCATGATTGAGTCATGTGTAGCACTATTCAAGACACCCTTTTTGAACGACTGAACTTGAGTTTGCTTGAGGACAAGCAAAAGTTTAAGTTGGGGGTGTTGATGAGTCCACAAAATAGACTCATTTAGGGATATATTTTAATAGAAATTGTTTCCTCAAATGGTTATTTTATCTCAATATCTGATGAAAATAGTTAAGTTTTAGGTATTTGAAGTTTGAAGGAAAGCATGGACACTACGTCGCAAAAAGGAACTAAAATGGTGGAAAAGAACGAAGAAATGAAGGGCTGAGGATCGCCGAGTGCACTTGGCGAGTCGCCGAAGGGTTTTACTTTGCCTTTTGTTCAAGTGTGCTGAGCCCTGAAGTAAAGAATCAAGTGGGCAAAAAAAGGAAGCAGTCGGCGGATCGCTGAACAGTTCCATGAGGCAGTACCATGTCGCCCAATGACCCAGAGCACGATGAAACTGAAGGATGGTGCAGGACGGCGATGAACTACACCAAAGGGCAAATCGCCGAGTTGATCGGCGATTCCGACTAATGTCGCTGAATGATCCGCTGCAACACAGATTTTTGAAAACTATAAATACTCGTTGAGAGATCAGATTTTATGAGGATATTTTCAAGTGTGGAACAAATTAATATAATTTTTACTACTTTTTATTTTTGCTCTAAGTTTGAGAGAGTTTGGAAAACTTGAAGAAGAAGAGGGTTTCATCTGCAAGGATTTGGACTTAGGTCTCTTGGATTCTTCATTCATGGCATGTAACAAGACT
This sequence comes from Solanum piurae, assembly GCA_029582685.1. Classification (NCBI taxonomy): domain Eukaryota; kingdom Viridiplantae; phylum Streptophyta; class Magnoliopsida; order Solanales; family Solanaceae; genus Solanum; species Solanum piurae. The sequence goes on along the minus strand of JAJOOO010003912.1, from coordinate 18,237 downwards.
TAATTCTTCATACCCATTTGAATGAAAGCTCATTTAGGTATAAATTTCTATCTCTTGATGTGTGGCTAAAAATACCAATTATTGGGGGGGATTTAGCGAATATGGGTTAAGATTGTTGTTGGGTCTTGCTTGCTGATAGATTAGATGTAGTTTAATGGTGATTTCGTCTAGTAGTTGTGGATGAATTTTACAAATTTGTAGTTACAAATACAAGTTTATTTATGTGTTTTCGGCTTGCTCTATAGAGAAGTCGCGAAACCCAGACTACTAGATTAATGGCCTAAGGAATGGGTCGACATGAGGTTCAGCTCGAGAGAGTAAACCCTAGTCCCATATATCCTAACACTCATCTAGAGAGAGTGAGTGGGGTAAGGCGTAGGTTGGTCTTCATGCAGCAAGTGGGTGTCCGAGAGGAACCCATTTGAAACGGGGTAAGTTGCTCGAGAGTGAACTTATTCCCGTATAAAGCTTAGCCTAGTCACTATTACTCTATAAATTTTCTATTGAAAGCATGTATCCAATAATTTAGATTAACCTGTATTCCAGTCACATCCAAAGAATCCCCCTCTCATTGCTTAGGTTTCTTTGTTAATTTTGTTGTGTTTACTTACTAGTGACAAAACCCCCATTGTTAATTGACACTCTTGTCTCCCCCCTTTAATTTACAATGGATTTTTATCGTTAATGTCTTTCGCTACGCCTAATTAGAATAAAATTCTAATTTTCTATTAATTCTCAAAACCAATCCCTTGGGACACAACCCCAACCCTTTGTTGCGTTACTATACTATTGCACGATCGTAGACACTCGTACTAGAAGTTGTGTCATTGATTACGTAAAACATCAGGTTGATATTCGACTATTAAATTTAGGGGCAGTTGGGTCTTTTCCTAATTATTTTATCTCTATACTATGTCATTTTTTCCTTCACTAAGACCCCTATATAAGTGATTTCAACCCCCAAATTAGCCCACTCACTTCATTCTCTCTGACTTCACCAAAAATAATAACTCTTCAATAATTCTCTCTCTAGAAAGTTTGAAGAAGAAGGATTCAACCTAGGGTTTCAAGTCAAGTCTCAATTCTTCCATTCAAGATTATCAATTGGCTTCAAGGTATGATAGTTTTCATCCGTTGATTCTTTCCATTCATGGAGTTCCCCAATTCCTCTATTTTGAAAGTTAGAAATCTCTAATTGAGTTAGGGTTTTCTTCAATTATGATGGGTTTTTTTGATTATTTATTTAAATGATTGAATTATAATCTCTTATGCATGAATTGATGAAATACTGTGATTTTATTATGGTTTTCCCCTTAAACCTATGCAATCCCCATGATTTCAAGTTATGATTATACGATGTGGGATTTTTATTATAAAGGAAAAGTTTTATGAAATAAAGCATGCATTCATAGAATTACATTAATTTATGATGAAATCCATATCTAACCCATGTTTTCTAAATGTTGATGATTGAAAGTGGGTTTTGACCTTGAAAGGTAAAATATGGAATGATGCATGTTCTTCTGAAATCTATGCATATGTTTTAAGGATGCTTTGAGAGTAAAGTATAAATAATGATGATGATGATGTGTTATTCAAAGAATTTTCTCATATACACATAAAAGAATGATGTGAAAGGTTTTCTCACATAATGAATGATTATAATGTTGAAAGGTCTTCTCAACTTAGTGAATCAAAGATTAAGAGCTATCCTAATGAATAGCTTGGATTGGTTATTGAATGATACCTTTCCATGGATTATGACTTCGCTTGGATTGTCAAGATGATGTGCCTTTCCATGGATAATAAGAACAAGTAAGAATGACTATTTAGTGGGATTTATGCTTAGCACCGAGAGGATATTGAGATGGAAGCTCTCCCGTTAGTAGAGGCCAGGTTCCTAGTATCAATCTCCTTATCCCTTCCCTATGTGCCCCTATAGGATAATTGTCTAAATAGACATTAGATAGTGGATAAACTTTAGCTCAGATTTATGGTCCTTACCTTGGTAAGTAGGACAACCCTTTTCGGTGTTGGAGAAATCGGGGATCATGATATAGCTCACATGGTCTCTATATCGGTAAGGATAATTCTCCACATTAATAATGAACTAAGATTACTTCAAGAAGTATCTCACATGTGTTCAAAGGTTTCAAATGATGTTAGCTTGCATTGACCATGGTTTTATGACATATGTTTTCTAACCCTTTTTATCATGTTTTAGCTTGATCAATTACATGTCATGAAATGTCTCCTTTTAGCACGATTTAAATGTTTTATGCAAAGCTATCATACTTGGTACATTGTTTTGTACTAACACATATTCTTGCCTACATTTATCCAAATGTAAGGTCCAGCAGTCACGTTTCTTAGTGAATAAATATTCTAATTCTAACGTGTAGAAAGGTCAGCCCTACCGTTTTCTTTACATATATCATTTTAAAGTTCCCCATTTAAATGTACCATAAGTAAATATTAAAATGAAAAATTAGAGGGAGAATGTATCATATGAGACAATAATTCAACTTATTATATATACTTGAAAGGGAAAATTTTACATAAAACTATTCAGTTTATTTGAGTGTTTTTTAAAAACCAACATACCAGAGTGATGAAGTTCAATCTGAAACTATAATTTTAGTAGAGAAAACTTGCGTGAATACTCAATTAACGTGTGTTATTTAATTTGTACTAACAAATACTTATAACAATAACTTTGCAGAAACATAAACAACAAAGTTTAAAACAAACATACCAGGATTTGTAACAATAGAATGAAGCAGAAAGGGAATAATCGAGCCCATTGAATACACAGTGTCCCCTAAAGGAAATTATTCCTCTCTAGTACCCGAGGTTTAAAGGAATAGATCTTATCAAGATAGAACGATTCTATTCACTAGTGTATTGATACAAAAACAATATTTAATTGTGAAGAAGAAGAATTTCAGAATTTTCGTTGTTTTAAAATGAGAGGAAATCCCTCTATTTATAAACACCAAAGGGTGGTGTGAACAAATATTTATTGTGCCTTATCGGAAGATCACAACTCTTTGGAAAAGTTACAACCCTTCAAAAAGGGCACAACCTTTAAAAAGGCATAAAATTTCATAGAAATCGATACTCTTCATAAAAGTCACAACTTTTCATAAAAGTCACAATATTTCATAAAAGTCACAACTTTTCATAAAAGTCGCAACTTTTCATAAAAGTCACAACTTTTCATAATAGTCACAAACACGCGCTATCCAATATTGTTAAACTATATCACTCCTCTTCAAATCACCACCACACAAGCAATTTATTGATCGCAATTCCAATGCAAACATTTAGACACCAAAATCACCATGATTGGAGATGGACCCAAAAATTGAGTTTAAATGGGAAATTAGGACCCACACTGAGAATCACGAAATTGACTCCCTTAATAGATCCTAAGTGTCTTTACGAACTTGTGTACGAAAATGGGACACAATTTGATGCTCGGAAAGGGATAAGACATCCCATGCAATTAAACACCAAAAAGAGAACAATAAAGAGGGCGGGGTAGACCCCCTTTATAGAAGAATATACCGCAAAAATAAATGATCTTCACGCTCCTCCATCGAGCCCCACACGTAGACACACCAATTAAGTACGAAAAACAACTTTAATAACCCAAAAGTGAGCTTCCTAGCATAAGATATCGAGGTTGGATAGAGGGAAATTATTGGGATTTTATTTTACCAATCTTCGCAAAAGCGGCCAAAAGTTTTCTTGAGCGGACTTCGCTTAAAAGACTCCCGCCTAAGAGGCGCATGTCACTTAAGTGAATGGCCTGGTCACATAAGCAACTCTTTCCCTTTGGTGCTCTTCGCTTGAGCGACCCGCTTAGTCGTTAAGCAGCCATTGCTGAAGCGATCAAAGATCAACCAAAGCGAGTGCACCAGAAGGTGAAACAAGAAAATTATCTAGGTGTTCCCAAACTTTGAACAAACGTTCGAAATTTAATCTGAGAGTCCAAACGATGCAAACAAAAAGTGCAAACCACTTGGGAATGATATTTCGGACTCAAAAGACTCGAAAAAATATCCATCCGAGGTCATTTTGTCAAAATAATGATCAACATAACCACTTTACAAAGAAACACAAACAAAACACAAAAAGTTAGAAACTCAACCCTATAGCCTTGGAAACTGAACCAAAGGTCATTTTAGAAAAAACTCAGCATTTTGAAGAAACTCACCCTGACATATTTTTTTTTCTAGCGTGTTTACCAAGAAAGTTCACCAAAGTCAAACTTTAGGCAAAACTCTAAAACTAGAACGCTTGATTGCACCAATTCCAAAAGAAAGCCTCAAAACCTAAATTGATCATTACACTAGACCATATTGGACCTTTCAGAGCTGACGGAACTAATGAAATTTAGATCCGACACCAGAATCTCTAGATGTTGACTAAAGTCAACTCTTTCAAGCTTACAACCTCTAAACTCAAAAACTGTCACGACCTAGGGGTACTCCCTAGATGTAATATGGCGTATAAAACCCCAAAGGACCCATACAAGCCACTTATATTTCATGATATAATAAATAGAAAAATAAGAGTAAAACAATAGTCTCAGTCCAATAGTTCTTATAAAAAAAAGTGAAAGTCTAAAACACTTGTCTCAATATAGCCATCTAGTACAATAGAATGAAATTGGGCCTAACCCAAACATCATGTCCAAAAGTTAAATACATGAAAGAAAGTGAAACAATGAATATCCTTCATCGAAGCATGAGGACTCACCAAAGCTCGAGAGTCTCGGATCAACCACTAACCACAAAACTAAGAAACTTGACTATCGGACCCTACATTTGGGGATATGTAGGCAAGAGTATGTGTTAGTACAAACAATGTACCAATTATGATATTTATGCATGAAACATTTAAATCATGCTAAAAGGGGACAGTTCATTTGATGACGTGCAATTGACCAAGCTTAAACATGATATAAGAGAGTGAGAAAACACAATTCATAAAACTGTGGCCAATGCAATATAACATCATATAATTCCTTTGAAAACATATAAGATACTTCTTTAAATAACCTTAGTTCATTATTAAGGTGGGGAATAAGAATTAATCGACATAGAGACCATGTGAGCTATAACATGATCCTTCAATGTCTCCCACACCGAAAAGAATTGTCCTACTTGCCAAGATAAGGACCATAAACCTGAGCTAAAGTGGATCCACCAGCTAATGTCTATGTATAAAATCATCCTATGGGGGTACATAGGTAAGGGATAAGAAGATTTTTTCTACAAACCCAACCTCTACTAACGATAGAGCTTCCATCTCAATATTCTCTTGGTGTTAAGTATAAATCCCATGGAATAGTCAATTCAACTTATTCTTATCATCCATGAAAAGGCACGTCATCTTGATAATAAAAGCTATGTCATCATCCATGAACCTTATCTTTTAATAACCGATCCAAGCTAGGTTCATTAAGATAACTCTTAATATTTGATTTAATTATGTTAGAAAACCTTTCAATCTTAGAATCCTCATTATGTGAGAAAACCTTACACATCTTGCTTTTATGTGTATATGATAAAATCCTTTCAATAACACATCATGATCACGATTATTGATACTTTACTCCAAAGCATCCTCAAAACATTTGCATAGATTTCATAAGATCATGCAAAATTCCATAATATACCTTTCAAGGTTCAAAACCCACTTTCAATCATCAACATTTAGAAAAACATGGGTTAGATATGGATTTCATCATAGATTCATGTAAAGCTAGCAATACATGCTTAATTTCATAAAACTCTTCCTTTATAATCAAATCCCACATCACATGATCATAACTTGAAAACATAGGAACTACATGGGTTCATGGGGGAAATCATTATAAAATCATAGTACTTCATCAATTAACGGGTAGGACCACGATCTGTTTCAAGGGTAGGACCACGATCTGTGGTCCACTTCACGAGCCGTGAAGGTGCCCGTGAAGGTTCCTTAGCCAATAGAGTTTTGTGCTCCAAAATGGGGCTCACTACCTCAACTCCACGGGAGGGACTACGGGTCATGGTCCACACCACGGTTCGTGGAGGTGCTCAATTTACTTCACATTTTTGGAAAGAATTTCAAGAAGGGCTTTGTACTAATATTAAACTTAGTACCGCTTTCCACCCTCAAATGGATGGTCAAGCCGAACGCACCATTCAAACCTTAGAGGACATGTTTAGGGAGTGTGTGATTGATTTCAAAGGTAATTGGGACGATCATCTTCTATTGATCGAATTTGCCTACAACAATAGCTACCACTCAAGCATTGCCATGGCTCCGTTTGAATCACTCTATGGTAGAAGGTGTAGATCAATGATGGGCTTGTTTGAAGTAGGTGAGTTTTCTCTCATTGGTCCCGAACTAGTCCATGATGCCATTGAAAAATTTCGACTCATTAGAGATAGGTTGAACACAGCCCAAAGTCGGCAAAGGTCTTATGCCGACAATAGAAGAAGGGATATTGAATTTGAGGTTGGTGATTGGGTCTACATGAAAAATCTCACCTATGAAGGGTGTAATGAGGTTTGGCAAGAAAGGGAAACTTAGTCCCCGGTATGTGGTCCCATATCAAATCTTGAAACGTGTTGGGAAAGTTGCATATGAATTGGATTTGCCAAGTGAGGTTGCTCCGGTTCACCCGGTGTTTCATGTTTCCATGCTCAAAATGCATTGGTGATCCGGTATCCATCCTCCCTTTAGAGGGTTTAGGAGTTGATGAGAACCTCTCCTATGAAAGGTCCCGGTTGAGATTTTGGACCACCAAGTTAAGAAGTTAAGGAACAAAGAAGTAGCTTCCGTTAAAGTTCTATGGAGGAATCACTTAGTTGATGGTGCTACATGGGAGGCCGAGGCCGATATGAAGTCCCGTTATCCTCACCTTTTTCCTTCTACTCCTACCCCTACTTGAGGTAAATAGTTTCTTGAGTTTGGTGTTTTGTAGATCTTTGTGCTATGAGTTTTTTTTATGATTTCCTTATAATGTGCATCTTCTTGTGAAGATTCATATTGAGCATATGTTGAGTTTTCATGAATTATATGTTCCTTATGTTGGTTTGCACTTTAGTATATGATAATTGCATATTTGACTTCATGAGATGAAATAATGAACATGTTTGACTGTACTTGTGGTGATATGGCTTAATGGCTCTATATTGATTGTTTTGAGCTTGTTTGAGTTGGATAAGGTAGTTCCTCCTAAATGATATGAAATGATGAAGTTTTGTTCATGTTGGGTTGTGGATGAAGTTTCTACTTCCTTGTAATTCCAATGTTTATGTTTTGAGATGGAGTTGATGTTTCCTCCTATAAATTGTGCATTGTTTGGCTATTGCATATTTGTTGGGCTGCTAGTCTTGAGTCTTTACTTCCGTAAGGTGTCTAGATCCCCATTCAAGGACGAATGTTCCTAAGGGGGAGATAATGTAACACTCCGGAAAATGTTAGGTTAAACTAGAGCCTAAGCGTATGTTTAAAAATCATAAAAATGACTCACCAAAAGGATAATAAGTCTATTAGGGCTAAAATGAGGTCTATTAGGTGTAAACCAAGAGGCTAGTGCCAAAGCAAGGGGGACAAGCCAAGGCTAAAGGACAAGGAAGCCCCTAGCTTTGAGCACACTGCCGCATCTTCACGAGAGGGACCACGAGTCGTGGTCCTCACCACGGCTCGTGTAGAGGGGCGTGATCTTACCTTGGCCATGATAGTTTGGCCACCCAATTTACTAGCTACTGCCTCAACTTCATGGCCATCACCACTGTCCATGGTCCTGACCACGGCCAAGGGAGGCTCTTGTGAAGTTGCCTTACGCAAATTTCCAAATGGCCCCTAGATGGAAAGCTACTGCCTCAACCTTTCACGGGCAGAACCACGATCCGTGGTCCACTTCACGATCCATGAATGTTCCCGTGAAGGTGACTTAGCCAATGGAGTTTTGTGCTCCAAAATGAGGTTCACTACCTCAACTCCACGGGGGGGACCACGGGCCGTGGTACACACTACGATTCGTGGAGTTGGGCGTGCTCCCTTACGGGGACCATTAAAAATATGGGATTTTATGACTTTCCTATTTTAAGACTTTTAAGTGGGGGGGGGGGGTGTTTTGGGCATTTTAGGGGGTGGTTTATATATTGTTTTAAAGACAATTTCACCTATTTTCAACTCATAAACTCAAACACCAAAAATATTTCCCCAAATTCCTCTCCTCTCAATATTTCTCTCTCTACAAGTTCCTCCATTGAAGAACATCAAGAACTTGAAGGTTAGGGCTCAAGAATCAATCTTCTCAACTCCAAATCGTAGGCAAAACTTCAACTAAGGTATGGGGACCTTGATTCATGGAACACTTTCCTCCATGAAGCCCTTCAAACTATAATTTCGAAATTGGTATAGTGTTCAAAAACTAGGGTTTTTATTCTAGCCATTGGTTCTTCTTAAAATGATTTCATTTTGTTATTTGCATTATATTATGGTTGATTTGATGTTTAATGGTGATTTTTATTGTAAATTTCCCCATGAACCCATGTGTTACCCCATGACTCCAATTTCATGAATTATGATGGGTTTATTGATGCAAGTTGAAAACTATGAATTGTATCTATGTTAACCTAATTATTGAATCTTGTTTATTCATGCTTAAAGTAGTATTTTCTAAGTATGAGTGAGACTTGGTTCATGACCCTTGAAGGGGGTAATTTGTGAAGGTTTTTTCATGAATGATGGGAGTTGTATGTGAACTTATAATTCACTTGAAAGGTAAAGATCTTATCACCATCATGGAAATTGAGGTATTATGGAAAGGTAAATTCTACCCTTACCCTATACACACGTTCATGTATGACTTGTCTAGGATGGTGATATCATTGTTATTTGATTGAAATGTTACTTCTCATGAAAAACACTATGAATGGATTGTGAAAGTTCTACTCACATGTTAATGTTGATTCTAAGGATGAAAGTACATTATCACCTTTAACGAATCTATGATCTATTATGATGAATTGTATTGAATGAAGGGTAGACCATCCCTTCACACATGTAAATGCCATTTAAGACTAATTATGTATAATTTAGGAAATAATGCTTAGCACCGAGTGGTTATGGACAATGAGGTAAAGGCCCTTCCGCCAATGCAATAGGTTGGGTTATCTAAGTGAACTCATGAGATGGAAACTCCTCCGCCAATGCAATAGGTTGGGTTTCTAGAAGCAATCTCCTTGTTCCGTAACTATGTGCTAACATAGGACTTTAGCTAGTGGATCCACCTTATAGCTATATAGTTAGTTCTACCTTAGGCAAGTAGGACGCCTTCTTTCGGTGTGGGGTTATATGACACCGTATTTTATGTAGCTCACATGGTCTATGTCGGTTATGCCAACTTTTCCTTATGTAATGAAGATAATGAATGAAATATGAACTATGCTATGACTTCTTGGTGAGTTTACTTAGTAGGAGTGGGGGTATGGGACTTCGCTTCCACGTTGCACAAGTAGGCTTAGTAGGATGTGATGGGATGGTTCTTTTATGTTATGAGATTGAATGTATGCATATATGTTGAATGGGTAGTTGATACGAGTGACTTTCCTTATGTTCAAATTATATACACGACTAGTTCCTTATTGATGACTATTTAATATGGTATGTCCAACGATGATGTGCATGACCAAGGTAGTTCCAAGGGAATACTTGGTATGGTTGGCATTATGGGATGCCAACCATACATTGCACAAGTGTTAGTTAGGGGTTGCTAAGGTGTGGGTGTTACCATGTTGCGATTATAAATTTGATTTGACTTATCTTAGACATTGAAAATGTATTTTGGTTTCCAAACTTCATAAATGCATTCCTTTAAAGTAAAATGTCCTTTTTTATCATGTTTTAAGGATTTTATGCATGTTTGCATACTTAGTACTTATTATGTGCTAACCCCTTCTTCCTTCTACTTTACTATGAGTGTAGGTTCCGGTCGTTGATACCTACTACTTCCTTGTAGGTGAAGCTTGGGTCGACTATTCCCCCGGCTTGGTGAGTCCTCAAGTTCGAGGACAAGTTGCTATTGTTTCTAGTCTCTAGTTTACTTCCTATGTTCTAGACTATATTCTATTTCCTAATTTTGGAGACTTATTCATGTAAAGGTCTTGGACCCTATTTGTACTCTTATGTTTAGATGGTGATTGAGACAATGTTTAGTTCCTATTTTCCTTATATGAAGAAGTTGACTTCTATTGAAAAAGTTTAAAATTTTCTGCATTATTTTTTATGTCTTATGTAATGATGATGCTAGAGGCTTGTATGAGATTCTTTCGGGGTCAAGTACGTTGTGTCGCGCCTAGGGGCTAGCCTTGGGTCGTGACATAATTTCTTAACAAAACATCTATAGTAGCCGGCTAAACCCAAGAAACTTCTAATATCTGAAGGAGCTAAAGGTCTAGGGCAACTCTTAACCGTGTCCGTCTTTTTAGGATCTACCTCAATACCCTTACTTGAAACAATATGGCCAAGGAAAGCTACGGACCTTGACCAAAATTCAAATTTGCTAAACTTTGCAAAGAATTTTTTGTCCTTAAGAATTTGCAACATAATCCTCAAATAATTGATATGCTCATTCTCATATCTCGATTAGATCAACATATCATCAATGAACATAGTCACAAACATATCAAGGTATTGTCTAAACACCCTGTTCATCAAATCAATAAAAGCTGCCGGAGTATTATTCAACCCAAAAGACATTATCAAAAACTCATAATGACCATACCGAGTTCAAAAACCCGTCTTCAAAATGTCATCTTCTTTCGCCCTTAATTGGTGATAACCAGACCAAAGGTTAATCTTAGAGAAATAACTTGCTCCTTGAAGTTGGTCAAATAAATCATCTATCCTTGGAAGAGGATACTTATTATTAATGGTCACCTTGTTCAACTGACTATAGTCACAAATACGAAGAGAACCATCTTTCTTTCTAACAAACAAAACTGCAGCATCCCATGGAGAGATACTTGGTCGGATGAAACCCTTATCCAACAAATCCTTCAATTGTTCTTTCAACTTATTAAGTTCTGTCGGGGCCTTACGGTGAGGAGGAATAGAAATAGGTTGTGTATCTTGGAGAAGTTCAATACCGAAGTTTATTTTCCTTTCAGAAGGAATACCTGATAAACCATCTGGGAACACTTCCGGAAACTCAATAACTATGGAGATCGACTCGAGAGTAGGGGTTTTGGAATCTACATCCCTCACCCTAACTAAATGGTAAACTCAACCTTTAGAAATCATCATTCTAGCTTTAAGATAAGAGACAAATTGACCCTTAGGCATATAATTTCCCCTTTTCCACTATAGGACAGGCTCATTCGGGAAATCAAACATGACTACATGAGTTCTACAATCGGTAGAAGCATAAAATGAGTGCAACCAATTCATACCCAAGATCACATAAAAATCTAGCATATCAAGCTCTACCAAGTCAACAAAGGTAACTCTATGTGAAAAGGAAATCTGACACTTTCTATAGACCCTCTTAGGCACAATAGAATTACCAACAAGAGTAGAGAGTGAAAAAAGAGCTAACAACACATCCAGAAGAACATCAAACCTCATAGCCACATATGGCATCACAAAAGACAAAGTAGCATCGGGATCAAGTAAAGAATAAACATCAAGTTGGAAAACTTGCAACATACAGGTAACCACATCGGGAGAACCCTCTTGTTCACCACTAGTTTAAAGTGCAGAGAATCAGTTTTGCTTAAGAGCATTAGGACCCGAACCACTAAGAGGAGCTTGCTTACCCTCTCTTCCTTTAGCCGTAAGCATCGGGCAATCCCTTATTTTATGACCACTCTTACCACAACTAAAGCAACCATCCGTGCTGGCTAGACACTTACCCACATGCTTTCTTCCATACATAGTACAAATAGACATGGGCAATGAAGATCCACTACCATTACCTCCTTAAGGCCTATGGCTAGACACCCTATCTTTGTTGAACTTAGGATGAGCATTGGAGGAACCTTGACCGGAAAATCTTTGTCAAAATCTAGGACAACCATGTCCATCGAACCTTGCATGAGAGAAATTAGCATCACCGGACTGCGATTCTTTATTCATGATTTATTTTAACATAATATTTTTCTCTTAGCGATATTAATCTAATTATTTCTTTTACATTTTCTAGAATATATTCTATGTATTGTATATCTTGGGTTCTTTGATATATTTCTATATTTTCTTTTACCAGGTTTCCTAACAGGATTATTGATTCATTAGTTTCGTGCCAATATTGTAAGTATTCGTAATTTATCATTAGTCTGAATCTAGCTCTAAATCGTTAATATTAAATCTTTCTAAGTCTGAATTTAGTTCATGTATTTTAGCTCCTACTTTATGTTTACATGGTGTAGTAAACCACCAGTGTGTTCTTGTTATTACATGTGGGTATAACTTTTCTAAGAATGGCATTCCCAGAAGCATATCTTTGTTCGTGAATTCATAACTATATATTTCTTCTATGGTTAATATTTTATCCCATATCTGTAATTTTATATTTCTTGCTTTATGGTTTATCATAGTTCCTTCATTGTTAAATCCTGTTAGTACTATTGGTGTTTTAATTTTTCCCATTTTTCTTCTGGTAAACAATTATGTTTACACATATTAGCCTCTGCTCCCGTGTCTATCATTGGGGTATAATATCTATTATAATATTTTTCCACTATTACTTTTGCAAGTATGTATATTTTCATATCGTCCTTTTTATTATTACTTTTTTTGTTTTTGTAAGTTATGGTAAATTGTGTAGCTTCTAAATTATATGGCTTCATTTCTTCCAACCATTTTACTCCTAGTATGATGTTTTTATCTCCTTGGTAGATTTTGAATTTTATTAATATTGGTATCCCTCCAATAATTATTTCTTTTTCTACTGTTTCTTCGGTTTGAAATAATTCTTTAGGTAGTGCTAAGCATTCTTGTTCCTTAGTATTTATTTCATCTTCTGCTACTAACTCCCTTGTTATGTAATTTTCTTCTTGTCCGGTATTTATTGTTATAATCTATTTTCTTTGTTCTAGTATTCCTGTTACATAGTAGTGGTATAGTTCTAGACATTATTCTACATAAGATTTTATTCAGCGCCAGCCGAGATACTTTATGAAGAAATTAAACCAATTATACAAGTTATAAAAATTGGATTAACTAGAGAAATGATTATACCTGAAAAGATAGAAATACAAGACGAGATACAAAAAGTAGAGATACCAGAATTCTATGCAGGAAAACGATTTATTGGATTAGCTACCATTTTAAATGAGTTAACAAAATATTATTTGAACGAAAATTCAGTATGGAGTTATTACTCAATAAAACAAACAATGATCTATTCAAATTGTCGAGAAGTAAGACCAGCAGATATGGAAGAAATAAGACAATGGGCATTAAGTTGATTAAGGCCAGAACAATAGCCTACTACAACAGCTATAAGAAAAAACTTTATCTCCTCAGAAAGAATGAAAAGATACTGCAAAACTATCGAACCAAAATATCCAGATCATCAATGTTCGAAGTGTCAAGGAGAAGATAACGTAATCCCAGACGTCTAGCTGGAGTAAGTAAAAAGCAAACCGACAAGATAAAAGAAAGAAGATAAGGATGTTGAGAAATATGTAAAGCCATTTTGGACTATTGTGCATTATTGTATCCACTATCTATGGAAATGTAAATTATTATAGTTAGTGGAGATGTAAAGTAATTCAACCACTTAGTGGAATTGTAAAGTTAGTGGATGTATAGTAGACACATGTAAAGTAGTAATAGTAAGATAGATTAGAATTTTTCCTATAAATAGCAAGCCATTTGGCTAACTAAGGCAAGACCTTCTACACGGAAAGCAAGCCTTCTTTGTAACACCAAAAATACTCTCAATCAAAGATATAAGATTTCTAAGCAATAAGGAGCAAAAAGATAATGAGCAGGTATATCAATTTATGATTATGCATAGCTTAATCGTACAATTCCTGAATATCATAAAGCATGATTAGGTAAGTTTATATTAGTTATTATATACTAGAATTATTTGGAGCATGTTTTTTAGTTTGTTAAGATGAGGAAAAGGGGGAAAACTTCCATAACTATGCCATCTTATAGTTGAAACCATAGGCGAGGAATGCCGTGAGGGGAGTAATAAGAATTGAGGCGCTCTTTAGGAAGGAATTACCTTTGAAAGTATGATGTGAATAGTGACAGGGAAACATGGTTGAAATAATCTAGTTTATAGTAATCTAATATAAATATTATTGTTATGCAATATGATATGAGGGAATTATTTGAATTAAAATCAGCATGAATATGATGACCTATTTACATGATGAAATGATACTAAACCATAAAACACTAATTTTATATGTACTCAAAAACATAAAAATCATTGAATTAAAAAGGATAATATGGGAAAAGATATTTGAATATGAAGACTTAGAACTAATGAATCAAACATGGTATGAGATAGAATTACATGAACTAAATTCAGACTTAGAAATATTTAATATTAACGATTTAAAGCTAGATTCAGATTAATGATAAATTACGAATATTTACAATATTGGCACGAAACTAATGAATCAATAATCCTGTTAGGAAACCTGGTAAAAGAAAATATAGAAATGTATCAAAGAACCCAAGATATACAATACATAAAATATATTCTAGAAAATGTAAATGAAATAATTAGATTAATACCGCTAAGAGAAAAATATTATGTTAAAATAAATCATGAATAAAGAATCGCAGGACCCCCCTCCCAAAATTGGTATCAGAGCTATGGAATGAAAAAGAACAACATAAATAAGAACTAATTAGAACAGTGATAACAACTCGTCAAGAATTAAAATATAGAGAAGAAAGACTTAATTACAATATATACGCAGGAGTATGTCATAAATCTATGTTAGCACAAAGAAAGAAAATACTTACACTACAATTAGAAATACAGAAAATAGAATATAAATTAAAACATAATTTAAGATGAATAAAGAGGAATTTACGATAGACGAAAAAACATACGAAAATCAAGACGGATTAAAAATAAAAATAATATTTTCAAATCTAGGAAGGAGATATAAGAAAATATGAGATAATTTAAGCTTAATGTTAGAAAAAGAATCACTATGATTAGAAGATAGCTTAACAGCCATGGTACGTCTAGCAAAACAGAACGAAGAGATAGACCGAAACAATGAAATAAAAGTAATAAAACAACAAGCGAAACAAGAAATACAACAAATTGAAGAAACTAAAAACGAGAAGATAAATGCTTTGGAAAAGGAACTAGCCACACTAAAAGAATTATATGCCATTAAACAAAAACAAAAAACACTTGAAACAAGGCTAAGAACTGAAATAGAAAAAATTAAGGAAAAGCTACAAATCGAGGAACCAATAGAAGAACCAGAAATAAGTATAGATGATATAAATGAAGAATAGATGATATAAACGAATATCAAATAGAACAAAGCTCAGAAATAAGTGAAACATATACAGAGATGATACCAAATATTGAAGCAAGAGACATTGAAATAAATGTAGGAGATGTTGAAGAAGATAACCAAAATAAAGAAAAAGAAGCTAGTACATCAGGAGTAAAAAATCCAAAAATATTAAATCCAACATATTACACGGTTAGTTATGAACAATCTGATAGAGATAATGCCATATGGAATAAAAGATTAAATAAAAAATGGACACCAACTCCAACTACACAAAATAGTAATTTCCTAGACTTAGATTGTGTGACTGATATAAATAAAACAATTCAACTATGGATAGGATATATCTCAAAACAATTAATAGACAATAAAATAACCATAACAGAAGTACCAGGATACATAGAAAGAACACTCATAGGAACCGTAAAACTATGGTTACAAAATCTACCAGCAGAAAGTATAAATACATTAAGAAGTAATAAAAGCATAGATGGTAAAATAGCAACGACAGTTATAGATATCTTAAATAAATATGAAATAGCCATACGAAATGAGTTTAGTAGTACAACTACCGAAACAGAAGAACAAAACAATTAAACAGAAATCTAATGTTAAAATTAGCAATCTGTAATATGTGTTATATAGATGAATACACATGTGTATTTAGGGAATATTATTATAAAGGAACATATACACCAGAAGAAGGAAAAGAAATAAGAAGATTATATTTTACAAAATTACCAGAACCATTTAGTTCAAAAATAATAAAAGATTGGAATGAAGCAGGTTTACAAGATACTTTAGGAGCAAGAATAAGATTTTTGCAAAAATGGTATTCAGATATATGTGAGAAATATAGGGAAGAGATAAAAATGGAAAAATCCATAATAAAAAATTTAGCATGTTGTAAAGACAAGGTAGCACCCCAATTCGGATGCACTGATAATTATTATAAAAAGAATAGAAAACAGGGTAAATTCAAAAAATATAAATCCCAATATAAATATAAAAGGCCTAGAAGAAGATATTACGTAAAAAAAATTAACAATAAAAGACCATATAAACCAAAAAAGAAAATAACTGAATGTACATATTACAACTATGGAAAGTTAGGACATATAGCTAAAGATTGTAAATTACCTAAAAATCCTAAGAAAAAACAAATAGCTGAAATAATAATAAATAATGACAAATATATGCAGTTATAATATATAGATTATGAACTCGATAGCGATGATAGTATATATGAAATATCTGAAAGTGAATTAAGTGCAGAAATAGAAGAATTAAATATATTTGATATTGACTGAAAAAGAAATAAAAATAATAGATAAGGAAGAACACATAAATGAAGAATCCTCAGAACAAAAAATCATATTTGATATTAACATATTTGAACAAATAAAAGGAAAAGAATTAGATCTAAGTGTGGAAAAAATATTCAAAGTACCAATAATAAAAAATTTCTTTAAAAGACAAAAAGAAGAATATTATTAAGCCAAAAAGAACATATAATAGACTGCAAATATACTAAAGAAAAAGCAAAAATACCAATAATAAATAAAAGAATAATAAACAAGGAAATACAAGCAATTCAAGCGAAAGAGCCAATAAAATATGTACACCTAGGAGGAACAGAAATATTAATAAAAGCATTCTTTAGAGAAGGAATAGATACACCTATAGAAATATATTTAGCAAATGACAGAATAATAGAACCTATAGAGAAAAGCATAATAAGTGCAGTAAAAGGAAATCTAATATACCAAAAGTTTAAATTCATTATAAGTGCTAATTATTCAGTAGCAATAAATGACAGAATTATAGATAAATCACTCGTACTATACTGGAAAATGTCAGGAATAGAACTGGCCCCAGGTAGTAAAATATTTACAGCAAGATGTAAGAACTTATATGTGCTAACAACAAAACATAAAATAACGGCAAAAAATAAAATAAATTGGATAAATATAGAAAATCCATTCGAACAAATTGTTACCGTAATAGATAACAATGACTATAGCTATAAAGAAATAGACATAGAAGAAGATCTAGAAATAGTCAGTGATAGGATAAGCACGTCCAAAAGAATAAAAAACTATAATTATGAAACACCTCAATCATCAAGAAAATCGATAAAAATAAGCGAACTAGAACTATACCACTACTATGTAACAGGAATACTAGAACAAAGAAAATATATTATAACAATAAATTCCGGATAGGAAGAAAATTACATAGCAAGGGAGTTAGTAGCAGAAGATGAAATAAATACGAAGGAACAAGAATGCTTAGGACTACCTAAAGAATTATTTCAAACCGAAGAAACAGTAGAAAAAGAAATAATTATTGGAGGGATACCAATATTAATAAAATTCAAAATCTACCAAGGAGATAAAAACATCATACTAGGAGTAAAATGGTTGGAAGAAATGAAGCCATATAATTTAGAAGCTACACAATTAACCATAACTTACAAACACAAAAAAGTAATAATAACAAGGACGATATGAAAATATACATACTTGCAAAAGTAATAGTGGAAAAATATTATAATAGATATTATACCCCAATGATAGACACAGGAGCAGAGGCTAATATGTGTAAACATAATTGTTTACCAGAAGAAAAATGGGAAAAATTAAAAACACCAATAGTAGTAACAGGATTTAACAATGAAGGAAGTATGATAAACCATAAAGCAAGAAATATA
>JAJOOO010003911.1:0-73372 GCA_029582685.1 Solanum piurae | reverse complement strand
AAAAAAAATTATTGTAGTGTTATGGTCCAGTTATCTACCTTGACTCAATTACATGAAATAAACAATCTCATAATAACACAAGGGTATAATAGGAAAGAATTTTTTTGTAGAGTTTTAAATCAAACACAAGATTAAGTGGAAAGTAATGAACCAAACACTTGACAAAAAATAATCCCTGCACTACTAATCCCTGCATTACTAATCCATGCATTACTAATCCCTGCATTATCAATGTTTGTACCAAACGACCCCTAAGTGCTTTCTTATTTTTTTAGTTAATTTTAATGATTTTACTGCTTTGTTATTGATTAAGAAGATTCCAAATTCATGACTTAGCTTTATTCTTCTATAATATATAATTTATTGTTCTTTGAGGAATGATTTAGTGGATTACTTCTTCTAAGCTATTTTAATTGACCTAGATTGAATACTTTTGGGAAGAATTTCAATTTAAAGATTTAAGATTTTTACGGATATTATAAATATCAAAACTTTTAGGGACAAGTTTCTTTATGCCTTATGAACTGGGTTTGGTATATGATTGAGAAGGACGCGGGGTGTGTGTGGGGGGGGGGGACGTTTCTGCAAATGGTTAGATTGGAGAAGACGATGAAAATATTTTCTTTAATTTTTTTTTAATTATATAGGCAAAAATGCCACATGCCATCGATTTATTGACTACTTTTTATTTTTCTCAAAAATCATTATTTAAGAATGATGATTTTGGCACAAATGACAGATGTCGTCATTTAATTGGACACTTTACACATCATTCGCGAGTGTATCTCACATACATTACATATTTTTTCTAATTGTAAAGAAAGTGTCAAAATGACACAACAAGACCTTACATGAAGTGTCTAAAATGAACAAAGTCTAGTTAAAGTGTCTAAGTGAAAGTTGATGCCAACTTTAGGGGGCCACCGATGGGTTAGGCCGAAAAAAAACAAAATGTTAGGCTAGTTTTCATGTAACTTTACATTAACATACATTGTTAACTAAGTTAAAAGTCTCAAGTTTGTCAACATAAAGAGTGAAACATAAAATTTACCCTTTTGTTTTTCTTCAACAAACACTAACCTACAATTTCTGTTAAGTCTTCTCACATTTTATAGGAACCTATTTTCCCTTCACCAATTTTTTTACTTACAAGTTAAGTCTATTGATGATTATAATTATAATCAACTGCAGCACAACCTGTCTTCTTTTCCTTCTGTTCTTTTAGTAATAAACTTGAATAAAGTTCTTTAAATTCACTTGAGTATGTCTTTATATTGCTTCTTTGGTTCTGTATAATTTCACCTGTGGAAGCTGGTCTTCGAATCAGGCATACGTTGAGCTAGTCGTCATCTGGCTCAGCCGAAAAGTCAGGCTCCTCGGGCTTCTGAAACGTAGGCATGTCCATATCCTTCATCTTCTGAACTCCTCTCCTTGTGTGTGCAGCAAATCTTGATGCCAATATTGTAACTCCAAGGTTTTGCTTTACATTTGAAGAGTTTGTTGGTGTAGTCTTCGTTTGTTGATCATCCTCGTGGTCACATTCACTTTCATATGCTGATTGATCATCCTCAGGAGCATAAGACAAGAACTCACCTCTATAAAGTTCTTTGGCCAGCTTTCTCCTCTTGAAACGACGCCAAGCAGCTTGAACGAAACAGGCAGCCCAAGTTCTCCAGTGGTGAGAGTAATAACGGAAGGTGTGCTGTAGCTTCTTACTATGAAGACGTCTGAATTGATTGGCTACAAACTTGAGATCCTCTGCATGTAATGCAAAAGCTTCTACTTCTGACAGCGCTCTCACTGTTCTCGTTGATGAAGGCAAGTTAAGAGTGGATCGTGGCAACAACGCCCAGGCAAGGAGTTCCTCGCCACAAAAGTCACCTGGCCTCAAAGTAATTGAGTTGAAGAAGCCTGTCCGCCCCCCATTTGTAGTTGAGCTCTCTAATGTTCCTCTAATAACAAAGAGCATTTCAGTTACTGGATCACCCTCACGTACAATGTACGTTCCTTGAGTACTTAATGAAGAACTCAGACGTTCACATATGGCATCAAGTAGTTGATCATCCATTTGTGAGAAGAAGGGAACCTGCAAAAAAGAACAACTCAAGCAAATCAAAGAAGAAAGAAAAATACATTTCACTTGTTTGAGATTATCGCAGTACAAAAATGCAAGTACTTCGAGTCATTTTAATAACTACTGATATTACAAATTTGGGGTGTAGTGAGAGAACTCAGAGAGAATGACTTACACGCCGAACAAGGTCTAAACATAGGTGGCGTTGGATGTCACGGCGAAGGTCTGAAGGTAAAGCAAGCAGGATAGATTCTTCATCTACTCCTCGAGTGGCAAGCCACTTGTACTGTACAAAACGTCTAACACGTTCTTGTAGATCCTGAGGAAGTTGGCGATGCCTCATCCATTCCTCAGTATCTCGTCGCTTGAGCCTCCATTCTTCAAGCCTCACAGTGATAGATTGTAAGTATGTCTACATTAATAAAAGGGAGAAATTAGACTCGAGTTTGAAGAGCTTTTTTCAAAATAAAATGTACAAGTTCACAATATAGAAGATGTAGAAAGAAGCATTCTCTGTTGTAGCTGCAAAAACATGAAAAACTACTGGTCCAAATCTATATTAACCAAAAAGAATCAAAAGAAAGAGAGTCCAATCTTCGCCAAAATTCAAAGTCGTAGTCTATGAGGATTTCAAATGTGATATTAAGACAAGGTTTGTCACTCATACCTGCATGTTTCCAATCAAATGAGCAAACAGAACTAGCCCAAAAATAGCAATAAGAATGGCAAATGAAGTTTCCCATATATATGTGCTTGTGGTCAAGTTTTGGCCGTAAGAACTGCAAAAGATCAGAAAACAAAGTGCTCAATATCCCTGATTCGCAATGCTGCAGCAAATAGCACAAATTTGCAGATAATCGTAATTACCAAAGATATACTTAAGAAGAGTTATTCAAATGGCTATTTAATTACTGATTTTGAATAATGACTTAAAGATAACACCTTATACACCATAAACAAAAACCATTTGGACCTTTGAGATATATGCAATTGATATTAAAGAAATCTTGGCTTGATAATCGAAGATAATAGTGGCCGAGTAAATGGTACTATTGGAAACCATACCTCAAATTTTGTAAACCCCACCACAAGCAGTACAAGTACTTCTCAAGGAACTTAGAGGAGACAACATTGTTTGTAACTGCCTTTGCAAATATTCCAAAGTCGAAAATGGTCGAGTTAGAAGGATTGCAGTTGCTGAAAACTTGGGTGCTGTTTACCCATGTTATCCTGTCTGCATGATCTGTAGTACCACAGTCGAGAAAACGACTGGAGCATTGTAAAGGACTAAGCTCCTTTTCGCAAGCTATTTTCCAGCATGTAGCATATCTCTCAATTGACAATAAATACCAGGAAGCACCAAGGACCTACAATAAAAGAACCTGGTTCACTATCAACAGTATCAAAGACTTACAAAAATATTTCTATTTATACAAATAGCAAGTACCTAAATTTAAGGACGGGACTAAACTTACATGGCTTGCCAACATGTAGAGTAGCAGGTTGTAAGCAGCCCCTGCCCAAGCTGTTTTTGTGACAACCCCAGCAGCTTTGATAATTTGAGAACTCAATGGGAAAATCAGATAGAGTCTTGGCAGATATTGCAGCAGGACTATTAATACAAGAGCATTGTTGGTGTGATCGGAATGAGAACTTCTAATTGCAGGTATGATGAACCATATTACAATCTGCAAAAGAAAATAGCAGTTAAATCCACAAGTATTTCTCTCTTTTCTGAACATGAAGATGGATTATACTCCAATGCTAAATTACTAATTGATCTATCATGACTTGTAATGTAATTATTTCCTATAATAATTAGCATCGACATACAGCTAATAGTTCAAAAGAACAACCACAAAGTGACATAGCTGAATTTCTTCAGGCGAAAACAATGGCGGAGCAAGAATTTTCACTAAGGGGGTCAAAATATGAAGAAGTTAACACCCGAAGAAGCCAAAGAAAATTCAACATCTACTCATATATACATAAAAGATAGTTTTAACCATGTATAAGCAATGTATTTCCGCCAAAGGGGTTCAGATGAACTTCTTAGGAAAAGACCATTTCTCCATCTAGAAAGATAGCTTTTCGATACATAACGCTTAAAATGCACAACAACAATTCTCCACAGGTCAAGACATGTTATACTAGCCTAATACAGGATTATTTGTTCTTCGATCTTATTAAAACAAATGATCGACTATACAAAGACAAACTAAAGCGGACTTCATTCTTGAAACATGATTATTAAGTACCTGAGGAAGAGGCAGAGCAGCAATAGCATCAATGAAGAATTCAGACTTCAAGTACTTCCTTGCAATCAATTTCTTATCCATAACAAGTTCACCCCTTCCAAACACCCTTGAACTTCTTGAAACATAAGCAGTCCTAAACTTAAATATCACATGTAACAAATAGAAAACATCTGCTACTGTTCGAAAACATGTAACACTAATCCCAAGATTCAAGTCAATTGTCATACATGAAGATTTCCCCCTATTCACCACTGATGGAAGGTAAAAAAACAATGGATCCATGAAGAGAGCTATCAAACAAGAAAACAAGAATACCCTATTCCATTGTATAACAATTTCACTTCCTGGATCAAGAATTTTCTTTTTCCCAGGTACATAATTTTCTGGGAAAACCTTAAATTTCCCAAATTTAGGAACTTTACTAGCTCCAACTTTGTCAGCATTTCTACCATCAAGATACAAAGGTAGCTGCTTTTCAAGAACATGGTTCTCATTCTTCTCCCATGAACTTTCAAGATTCTGTTTCCCATCATTATAAAACCTAATAAAATGCCCAAAAATATTAACAAAAAAGAACAAAACAAAACAAGAAATCAAAAAATACAGAAAAAATACACTTGAAAATTTACCTTACCGTCTTGGCTTTCTTGAACTCCATCATAACCTTAACAGACAAAAATACCTACAAATCTTCAATACACAATGCAGAAGCCAAGAAAATACCAAAATGGTAAAAAGATTGAAGCTTTACCCTTTTCAAGAACTTCCATTTCAAGAAAATGCTTATAACTTATAAAATAAAAAAGGCAAACTTTGCTCAAAAATACTCACATAGCTGAAAATTTCAAGAATTTTCTCAAATGGGGTTTGAAAGTAACCATAAAAATGAATGAAGAAAGAGGAGTTGAAGTGGGCAGAAACAACTCTGGTTTTCTGTGTATATTTAATTTAAAGGGGTTGACTTACTTGGAAGATCACAAAAAGACAAAGAGTATAATATTAAAGAAAAATAGATAAAAAAACAGCTCAGATATACTAAACAAAATTGATGCTGCAAAATGGAAATAGAAGTTCAAGTGAATACAGTCGTGCAGGCCATAATAGAAGACATTTTAAAAAAAATTATTTTTCAGAAGAGACGTCAAGTCTATACTAGACAAATAAAAATGATCGGGAGAGTATATACCTTCGAGTGTCTTAGTTTATACTCCCTCTGTCTCTAATTACTTGTTCACTTTTAAATTGACACACTTATTAAGAAAATAATTAATGACATAATGAGTTTACTATTTTACCCCTATTAATTATGAAGTGGCTGAAATTTTTTACATTTTTCAAAATAATTAGTCATTTAATTGAGGATATAATAGGTAAAAAGAATTTGTCCTTTCTTGATTTGTCAAAATGGACAAGTAATTAGGAACAACTATAAAAGAAAAAATAGACAAGTAATTAGGGACAGAGGGAGTAATAATAAACAAAGACATATTTTTAGTATTTAGTAACAATTTAATTTTTAAAATGTCAATTTTATTCTAAATGGAATGATTTATAGTCACACAAACATGTATTATTTATTTTAAACTACAAATTTCAAAAAAAAATCTTTCTTACACTCTGTGTCAAGTAAAACTAACTCATATAAGATGAGACGGAGAGAGTATGAACCCGTTTGGATTGACTTAAAAAATAGTTTTTAAGTCAAACTTAAATAACTTTTAAGGTAAAAAAATAAAAAGTATGGGAGGTATATTTTTTGTTTTTACTTATTTTAAGTTATTTTTAACCTTATTAAATACTTATTTTTATATTTGTGAAACACTTTCAGAAGTAAAAAATTGACTTAAAAATCAATCAAAATACCCTCTATATCTCTTCTGCAAAATAAATAATAAAAAAAGAGATTAGGAAATCAAAAGTTGCATATAATTATATTAGAGAATTTTTGGGACAGATGAAATGGACACTAAAATCAAGAGATGCATTTACTATATGTACCAACTACTCCACCAAGGTGGCATAAACAACTTATTGAAAGTACTCTTGGTAACTTTTAATATGAGGCATCAACTAGTTAAGAAGAGAGAGGCTTGCATGAATAAAAGTGTCTCTGGTTTTCATCTGTCTAAACTCAAAAGAAGTATATTCATATAATGTCGGCAGAGTCCCTTTTTTTTTTTTCTGTGTAAACATAAAAGACAATAGCTTGTGCTAGGTGTGACAAAATAATACAATTGTTATAATAAATGGCACAAGAATTGCCAAATGTCCTCATAATATTGCTCGATACATATTCAATATGATTTGCATAAATTTGTTTTTTAAAATTAAAAAAAAACACTTGTATATTTTGATTAACACCTATCACGTGTTTGATGATGTGATGAAAATTTGTCCTAATTAAGATTATCCCACTTTTCATTAACAAGTTACTATGCGGTTTACCTTATTACAGTAAAAGAAAATAATCAATAAACTTCATTAGTATTATAATTAGAACAACACTTCTTCATGGCAAAAATAAAACTACTTTCAAATTACGAAATAATAAAATATGATAATTTGAGTTATTAAACAAAAACATGATCAATAACAAGTAAAATGTAAAATTCAGTTGTATATTTGAAAAAGAAATATTAAGTGGCTTGTTATTTGAGTTACTTTAAAAAAAAAATCTATATAAACTATGAAACATGAAACATCATTAGTTTACGAAGAACTATAAGGGTCAACAATGTTAATTAAGATATTTGACACATAACTTGAGTAATAACTATTAGGCAAGTCTAGAAAATTAAACGTTAGACGTATATAAGATGTACAATCTATTACTTAGAACATAAGCCTCATAAAATTAAGCCCAAACGTGAATCTCTAAGCATCTATATATATTAATAAAGCTGAAAATGAATCCGCTGATGTGGCATGCCTCATTGGCCTCTATTACTATTTATTTATTTTCTCATAATTTTGAATTTTTTTCTTATTTTCTTTCTTCAAACCTTTAAAAAATGAATTATTTCTTTCATTATTATTTGTATTTATTACATTATAAATTATAATGGGTCATTAAAGTGGTCAGAATTAAATTGAAATAATGGGTCATTAAGTTGCTATATGCCCTTTCGATTGCATAACAGTCTTTAAGTTTTTCACTATTTAACGTCTGTTTAATCTATTGCATCTACAAATTAAAGAATTAATTGTTCTTCTTGAGTAGATATCTTGATATGAGTAGTTCATGAGACAATATGGAGACTTTGAAGATAACACGGTAAGAACTAAAAGAAAAGAAAGTAATTTGTGTTTATTTCCTCAAAAATTATACATGAAAGTACATTCAGGGGCCAAATCTTTACTTTTTTTCCCCTTATTTCTTTTCGAAATTGCAATTTTTCTTACTTTTTCTCAATTTGATGCAATCATAATTGTGTTTATGACTTTTTAGTTTTGCAGTTTCATATTATGCTTGAAAAATTGTATTCCACTCACTTTTTGTTTGCTCTCAGTATATATGTATGGTAGAAGGTTGTGTAAATATGTTATTTTATTTATTTTTAATTATTTAGTTTTAGTAGAAATTAGAATAGTCACTCATTTGGCAGCTAATTAAATTAAATTATCTATTATTTTTTCGTATTTGATGAACTTTCTTTAGAAAATTAAAAGAATTGTGAAAATTAAGACCATCTTCTGTTTTTTTTTCTTTGTATAATTTATTCATCTATTGTTATGAGTTTTATTCTTTATTCAGTTATGGTATACTTAGAAAGGATGATTAAAGAAATAATATAGTTATGTCTATCTAATTTATATGTAGTGTTGAATGTATTCCTCCATATTTTAAAATATTATTTGGTATTTTATATTGTAGAGTTAAAAATGAAGATATTGTAAAACTTTGTAAAAATGATTACATTATCTTTTTAAGTTGTTATGTTTTTTTATGTTTATTATATTCATGTTTTAATTTAATTCGAAGTATAATATGAAAACTATTGAATGGTGATCGGCTTGTGGGAGTGTATTTTTTCTTTTATTTCTTAATGAATAAGATCATAGGAATAATATTACATTATTTTATTTTTTCATATGTTCTTTCTATGATTTCTCTTTATTTTGTATATTATATAATACATTAAATATGTCAATTAACCATTCATTCATATTATTTAATGTAAAATTTAATGGTCTTGATATTTATCACTCCCATAACTTTTTATCCTCATAATCCCTAAAATAATTAATAGTTATATTCATGACAATATTTGATATTTCATATTATAGTGTTATAAATTGAGACAACCTAAGACATAGTAAAAATATCACATTATTGCCTTTTTAAGTTATGTTTTCGGTGCTTATTATATTCATGTTTTTGGGTGATTTGAAGAACAAAAGGAAGGCTATTTGTATGGTGAACAACTTGTGGGGCTGGACGTCGTCACGTCGAAATGAAATTGAATAATTATGTATTAATTTCATATTTTTTTCGTCTGTTTTTTAATGATTAAGGTCATAAGAATGATGTAACATTATTTATTTATTTCGTATGTTCTCTTTACGATTTATCTTTATTTTATATTTTATATGAATATTTCATTATCGTATGTTTGATATCTTATCGTCTTTTATAGCCGCGCGAAGCGTGAACAAATTCACTAATTGTTTTGTATAAAGGTAGATTTTCACATCTCAATTCGAATTAGAACACACGTGCGAATTGAGGTTATGGTCCCACATATATAGAAATATGATCGAAAATTGGGGCGTAAAATCCGCCTGATGATGTTGTAGGCACGTGCGAAGAAAACATAATATCCGCTACTCTCTCGTAAAGTTTGGAATAATAGAAAATATAAACATACAAAATGAATGGAAATAATTTGAGTAAAACTTCTCTCCATTTCAAACTACTTGTCACCTTATGATTCTCCAGAGTTAATTTGATTAATTATTAAAATACTGTGTTTTAATAACTTTAAGTGTTCAATTGGCAAAATCGTGAGTAGAAGGGTCCAGATGACAAACAGAGCCAAGTACAAGAGTCTCCCAGATCATTCCGCCTTAATTATTAAAGCTAATTGAATCAACTTAATTTTTTATTTTATATTCAAAGTTTTGTATTCAAAATTATACAAAAAGTACTATACTACTATAAGTTTCATTGCTTCTAATAAGTCATAACAATATCATGATGAAAAATATATCTTGAAATATTGATGAAAAATATATCTCGACTCTCAAAAAGTAAAACTTGACAAATATTTTAGGACGGAGAGGATATTAAGTTACAAAATATATCGAATTTAGTTTACTTGTGTGTGTCTCGAAAATGATTTTTTTTGTTAATTTATAATTCGGGAGGTCATTAGTATGAAGGTAGAAGAAACTAAAACATTCGATTACCATTAATAATTACGCCTCAATTCCAGACAAAAACATTCATTAAAGGCCATCTATATGAGTTATAGTTGTTGGTACTGCCTACTGTTGGAGACTTGGAGTTGGCTCGCACGAAATCCATTAAAAGCTTTCATGCTTTACAAGTCAAAAGTAATTTAATGCAAGAACAACAATTTCAAATACATTTATATAAATAAGTCTTTATTATAATATATAGAGTATTAGTTTAAGGAGTCAACAATATATATATATCAGGTATCTCAGTTCATTAAGACTAAGACAGATAAGTAGAATCACCTAGTTATTTTTGCATACACATAGTTTTGAATCTGAGACTTCAAAATTCTCAACTACTTTACTGGCCACTAGGTCACACCCTAGGTGCCAAACTGCCAATATATATAAATGATTATATGATATTATGATATGTTCTTTTCGCTCTTGAAATAAGAAAAATTAGTTTATCTGTTAATGTGGAATAAGACATCCCTTCCCTCCCTCTTCATGAAAAGGTGTCGAAGGAATAAACACATTTAGAGTTGAAAGAGAACAATTCAAGAAAGACATATAGTAAAGAATCTTACCATATTATATATATAAAAGTAGAACAATAATTATAATTACTCTCTATCGGAGTTGCTTTCACGTACGAAATGCACTAAGATTACAATTGGATTTTATTCTTATATATGTAAGAGAATTATTCAAAAATTGCATAATTGAAATGATATATAAAGACCAATTCTAATGGACATATTAAGTAGCTTTGAAATGGGAGCAGATCAAAAGAGAATCCATTATTTTAATCCATGTTGACATCATTTTATACTACTAGTAGTAGTTATTATTTAAGTGCAAACAAGAATAACATAATTTTAAAAGGGTATCAATGTAGCACATGAATAAACATTAAGAAACCTATGGACAACTTGGTCCATTGTACACTAATAGTGTATGCAATTAAATGGTGTATTTGATTGATCACCTAATTCGATGTTGATCGAGGAACGTAGTAGTATTGCACAATTAGGCCATGTAACAAATCGAACATCAATAGGTCTCGAATTTCGCAAAGCACCGAATCTGAATCTTCATTTTGTATACATATATCAATACCGATAACTTTCTTATTTTTAGTATTCGGGAAAAGTCTTCTACAGTTTAAAAAATTAAAAGATAATTTACTATTTTATGTGATTTAATCAAACCTTCGAGGAGAGATTACATGTTAAATTAGGGTGTGAATGGTAAAATTTATATCATACCAATTTTTGAAAATATGATCTAGATTGTTTAAGGATAATCTTGGCTAAAGGTTTATTTCAACTCAATCAATTAAGATAATTATGATCCAAATAATTCTCAAACTAGCTCAATGCCATACACTTCCTAACATACATCTAGTCCTATTCATAAAATTAATTTTCAGCTTTCTTTTAAGTTATCAGTTTTTATCTCTAGCTAATTATGCATATTATTAAACAACCTTCATTGCTACATTTTATAGAACCTTCATCGAAGATAGTCGACGAGTAAAGTGAAATTCAAACCATAAGAACCACAAAACAGTTCAGGCTGACCAGGTCCAGATGGGTAATTCCACTCGCACAACTACTGGCTGTAAGTGGAAAAACTTCAAAATGTCCATACATATGTTTTCAGCTATTCCAATTGGAATTTTCACTTGATACAACCATTTAAAGAACGATAGCATAGTTACTACTTTTACCTCCTCAAAAATTCCATCAAACACGATCTAGTGTAAAGCATTTAATCATCATGCGCCTTTGGACGCAATGAAATTAGAGAAAAGGAGGTCCTGTCCAAATTCTATCACATTCAACTAAACAAAAACAATGCTTATAAAGAGAATAAACAGACAAGAGAAGTTCGGAAACAGAGAAATTTAGAACATATCCAGACTTCAGTATAGAATTGGTTTCTAGCAAAATGGACAGGAAAAGGACTGGAGCGATCAAAGAGACATGATTGAACTTCAGCCAATAGATAGTGAATTACTTGATGTAAACTGGCGTAAGAAGAATTGCCCAGAGCAGTGAGGCCATATCTCAAAGACGAGAATCTCAATCAACTGAACATCTTGGGTGCAGGCAGTCAAAGCAAGCTCTTCTACTGGAAAGGCCAACGGCGAGTGGTCCTCTACATTAATGCATATTCTACAACTTTGATGAGTGAAACTACTAACGGACACCCCACACTATGTATGACAGATAATGAAAAAAGAGAACTTAATTAAAAAATGAACGATAAAGTTTAACAGATAGATGTGACTGTTTTTTAAGGTAAAAAAAGGGGTTACAAGGGCACCTTTTAAAACAAAACATTAGCTGTGTGGAGAAGCAGAAAAAGTAACTTAAAAGTTTCAAAAGATATTAGTCACTCTTAGAGGGAACATTTTAATAAAATTTTAACCAACTCTTTATTTCCGATAGACAGAATGAAATTATGGAGAATTTTCCTTTAAAAGAGAGACTGATATTTTGACAGGTGATATTGAAAGAGGAGAAAAGAAGGGGCTAAAAAGCAAAATGAAGCAGCTAGCATATAAAGTCAAAAGGGAACCAAAATTCTCATGAGCATGTAGACTCGGACACTGCCCTATGAACCCAAAAGGAGCACCATTCACAATTTAGTTTAAAGGAGAACATCAAATCCCCAAACTCCTTGGAACAGATTGTACCTGCCAGTCGTGTGTCATGCCATTCCTCATCTTTAATATGAACTTAAAGAAATACCACTATAATTTGAGGAGAGGCGCATCATATCCACAGAGATTCAAGAAACAGAAGCATCTAGCAATGTAGCCAGCTGGGATCCACAATCTTCAAAATTGAAGATCCCGCAGCAGGGCAGTGAAGAACGAAACCACAGAGTGTAGAAGCAGAAAACCAATGAAGCAGTACCAGGAAGACACCTCGGCACAAGAAAACAAAACATAAATCTTTAGCAACATTCTTCGTGATTTTCTTCATAAAAAATAACAGCTACCATAAAATCCAAAATATAAATCCCTATGATATTAGGTTCTTAAAAAGGGTAACATTTAAGTAAAAATAAAACTAACACTAACGATACCAAAGCAAGAACTTAAACTTAACCAAAACCACCAGTTTAAGCTGAGGGCATGGCCTCACTTACACAGTTGTGATTAAGTCAAGGACAGTAACAAAATCGAAAAACTCCAGGACATGTCAGGCTATCATCTCTTTCATTCAGCTTCGGCTTCTGTGACGCTCTCTAAGTCCATTTCTGCATAAAATCAGTGCATATATGAAAAAGAGAACCTTAATCATAATCTTTAGGAAAAAGCAGATAATGTCCAATCATGAAAATAAGTTGTAGCAACAGTACTAATTCTCAAAAAAAAAAAAGTTGTAGCATATCCAAAGACTTAAACCAGGTATATATATTATAAAAGAGGAGTCTCAGCTGTGTTCACATTGAAAAGAACCCTAAATATGCAAATAGAGGCTTTACCCATTAACATATGGAGCTTCTTCTCGGCCGCGATATGGAGAACGGCTATAGCTGCGACCACGTGGTGACGGGCTTCGGCGCCTAGGGGAACGTTCACGAGGACTGTAACTCCTGCTTCAGGGCGAGGAAAATCAGAGAAACAGAGAGAACAGCAGCAAATTCCATGTAAAGATTATCACAAATATTGGAAGGATCTCAAATTGTTAATGGATTCCTAGTCAATGATACATCAGTTTCTTACCTACGACCATAACTTGGACTCCTGCGGTGTCTAGGAGGACTCCGACTCCTTCGTCTTCCTGCTCCTGGACCTCCACGCGTTCTGCACTCACGAGCAAAATGACCTGATTCACCACATTCATAGCACTTCAAATCAGAGCCTCCAGATTGACCTCGACCTCCTCCACGGCCCCCACCACCTCCTCCTCTAGAATTATGTGAAAGCTCCACTCTCCATCCATTCTTACCTATGTCATAGAATCAGGGATAAAATTCCATCAAAGGATTGCTTCGTAGCTCAACATATCACCAGTGTTTAGAAATGCCAATGCAAGAAACAAATAGACAGAAACACATGTATAGACTAACTAAATTGACGTTTTATCTCAGAGCAAGGCCAAATATAGCATGACCATCACAAAGATAAAAGAAACTCATTCAGAAAGCTTTATAATATGCATCAGTTTGTTCAAACAATCAAATAACCATACCATCCAGCTCTTTGATTGCATCTTGTGCATCCCGTCGATCATCGAAGTCAATGAAAGCGTAGCCAGGAGGGCGTTTTGCAACCCAAACACTGTAAACAAATTTGTGAGTTAGGAATGGAGGACTTGTAGCAGCTGAATACCATAAATATTATGTCTAAGATTGCAGGTGAACTGCAACTAAGTCTCTTAAGAGATAAAAACTTATGAGCAAATGGCTCCACCTAACCAGGCTAGACTCCCAGGTCTTCATCTAACAAAGGAAAATGTCATTTATGACTTCATTGTGTATGCTAGGGCTAATGTTCATGCAAAAAGTTAAAACACCTATTTGGAGGTTACGTGATCTTTACAGTTTTCTTTTGGGAGAATGGTAACAATGTAAAGAAGAGATGTAGCATGAGGACTTCCCATGGGGTCACCCATTCTAGTACTACTCTAGCCCAAGCAAAATTTTTACAGAACTATTTACATAAGCATTTGCTAAAAGCATAAACTTCAATAACCATTCTCATGACAGTTGCTCTTTCCACAAAAGTACAAATGTACAATCAAAGACAACGTTTCTGATGATATTCAACTGAAGACTGAAGTACAAATTTAGCTCGTATGAACTGACCCATACATTAAAAAGGCAGAAAAATTTCGAACTGCCTTTAATAATTCACCCCTTGCCAATTAATTTAAATGTGAATATATGTTCATTTCCTTCTGATTGCTTACGATGTTCTTTTCTTTTCAATGGGTCGCTCTTAAACTGTTCCTTCCACTTTTCGACTTTTCCAGAAAGAGGTCAATTTGTTTTTCTTTCTGTTCAACTTGCTTATCACAATCCTGTCCCTCTTCAACCAAGACCCGAATAAAACTTAGTTCATTAAAAAATTATGCATGGCCAGAAAGGTAGACATGCAGCATCTTTCCATCCTTGTAAAATCCCAGGAGACAAACCTTGAAAACCAAGGTTCAAAAATACCGACAGAGACAAAAAACACTAGATCGTTTCTTCCCATCTGCCTAAGCCTCAGTAGACTTAATTAGCTGGTACCTTTACTGATGAGACATCGTAGCAAGCATTGGGTGGAATAATCGAGGTGGACGCAGTGGCTCAGATACCATTCTTATCCAAAAAGAGTTAAATACTATTATTATAAGTTGTTTATGTCTTCCACCCTACTCCTAAAAGAACCAATTTGAATCCCAATTTCAAACAATCATAAGCATCATATAATGGAGATAAAGGAATCAGTATAAATGGGCTTTAGTAGCAACGTCAATGGCCTAAGGTGGGTACGCCTCAACAAATTAAAACAAAGAAAACAAATTGCACAAAAGCCAATTATGATGGGCACTTAATGACTCAAAATTTCAACAAGGGATGGTGAGGATGCAGGGAAATAACAATGGAAAGATTCAGTCATCCAATACAACCATGCATACCAATCATGAAGAGATGTAAATCGTGGAACTTTCTTTACCTTCTTATAACTCCAAAGATGCGGAATTCATCTTCAAGCTCCCTTTCACTGACCCTAGGGTCCAGATTTCCAACATAGACTCTTGACATTTTCAAAACACACCTATTGGGAAAACAGAAAAGTATGTCAACTCTAAACATTAACAAGACCATCAAGAAATTTAATACCAATCACAAAACACCATGCCATTAAAATATGCACCACATATATATGGCATAAGCAGAAGATAAATAAATAATTGAAGAGTTTTAAGTAAATGAAACAACATATGATTGCTACATCAACATTTTAAAAGGAAGATGGACTTTATCCCATTCACCTAAGTTCCGAAAATAAACTATTACATATCTAACAACTAAAAAAAGGCAATGCAACCAAAGCAATAAATATAGTTAGACTCTTCCCTAGCACTAACCTAAATTTCGTAACATTTCCAAGATGAATTCGAGACATTTTATTTCAAATTTACTGAAAATTTTAGAGAAAAAACTCACTATGGGGACAAAAATAGCTCCTATATTAACCTAACGAGCTATGCAGAAATTTACGAGTTCAGTCCAATGAAACCCTAGATACATCAACAGCTCAGTAAATCCTTGCGCCAATTATCACCGAAGACAAACAAGAACAAGAAATAGAAGGGAGGGGTGAAGACAGACACATCTTTTCCGTAATCAACCAAAAATTAAGTAAGAAAAAGGGTTAAAACGCAGCTAAAAATCCACTGCAAATTGTTCAAGCTATGCTAAGTTGGAAATACATTACAAGTAAATTGAAGAATCTAGCAAGTCCACAAAATCAGTAGAACCTTCTCAGAGATTTATTAGACCAGAAATCTGTAAGACCGTTAAAAGTTCCAGAAGAACAACGGATTATTTTTCCTCCAATTCAGTGAAATGAACAATAATTTCAATATCAGATGAGCTTAGAACTGGAGAAATTGGAAAAGGAGAGGCATACCTGAAACCCTAGCGGAAAACGACACTGCAGTGAAGAAGAAGGGCTTGATTTGTTGTTGAAACAAAAAAATGGGCTGACCCAATAATGCAAATTGTTGGCTTTTATTACTCGATCAAAATCACGGGTCAAATATCTATTAAATCATCATAAATGAGTAGTACTTTTAAAAAAAAAACTAAATTATACGAAATACAATAAATTTATATATCAACCAAATAGATTTTCAATGCTAAATGGTCAGAAAATTTGACCAGAAATTTAAAAAGTCTATAATATCCTTTTTATTTTAAAATAAATTGATCTTTTTTCAAATTTTTAATTAAAGATATTAAAGTTAAAAGGATAAAAATGTTCAAAGGTGAAATAACATAGTGTGCAATATTATATTCTACCAAATTCTAACTTATATTTTTTTCTAATACATGAGAATTGGACAATTTTACCCTTTTCAAAAAAAAATCTTTTGAAAACACCATTGAAATTGGAAAATTAGTTATACCATTCAAAATTATACATGTTTTATGAAACACAAATTTAGTTCTCAATTTAATTTAATGAATAGAAATCACAAAATATTTTCCATATGAATAGGTATTTCCTTAGATATCGAAAAAAGAAATTAAATCATATATATTTTTCGTGATTTTAATTGATTTACGAATACTCCAACATTGACATAGAAAAAAACCTTTAATTGCTCCGAAAAAATTATATCTTCATAATATATTTTTCGTGTTATATGATCGATCAAATTGGATTGAAGAACTATCCTCAAGAATCGTTTAAATCAGTTAATGATAGAACTGGAAATCAAAATCAAGTTTTATGTGCTGAAGTTGGTAAGGAAGAAGAGGGTCTATACTTACTGCTAACGAAAGGAATTGGAGAAGTGGCATCATGTCCACTTGAAAAATCACATTTCTAAACACTTACAAGTTCGATAAACTCCTTTCGCTATGCCAGATTACTAAACAGGTCTGGAGAAGGATATGGCATTGCGGAGATTTACCTTTTTTTGCTGGTAGAAAGTATGCGTCAGGGTCTTACGTTCTCAACACAGTACCTCAAAGCAAAGAACAGAAAACAGAGTTAAGGGAAAAGTTTGACAAATTAAAAAGAAAATAACTTAATCTTTGTAAAGGTAACCCAGCAAAGAGCCAAAAGTTTGTTACCTCTTGCGTGCACAAAATGTGGGTAAAAAATTACATGTATAAGATGTTTACTCCTAACCAAGTTGAACTGAAAGAAAAATTGACGAGAGTTTCCACAAATATTATCCTTAATTTTTTTAAGAACTTGAACAAACTCTCGTCATATCTTTTATAATATGACAAAGGGTTAAATATACTCCTGTACTATAGAAAATAGTTTAAATATACTCATAGTTATACTTTCGGGATAAATATACTCCTTTCGTTATACTTTCGGGCTAAATATACCCTTATGACTAACAGAAGACATATGGACAACTAAGATTAAATGAAATATTCAATTTAAAATAAATCAAATTCAGATATAACCCGCCCCACCCCAATAATTTAACCCGGCCTAATTATAACATTGACCCATCCACGTCCTCTTATCAATGAACTCCAGGAGAGGATGGCTACAGACTCTAGTGTTGAGATACCTCCCATCCAGCCAGTTCCTATAGTACAAGAGTTTTGAGAAGTCTTTCCTGATGATATACCCGGAGTCCCTCCGGAGAGAGAAATAGACTTCGACATAGACATCATTCCAGATACTCGTCCTATCTCTATTCCGCCATATAGAATGGCACCACCAGAGTTGAAAGAGTTAAAATAGCGGTTGAAAGATCTTTTGGAGAAAGGTTTCATTCGACCAAGTGTCTCGCCTTGGGGCGCTCCGGTCTTATTTGCGAGAAAGAAAGATGGTTCCCTTAGGAGGTGTATAGATTACCGTCAGTTCGACAAGGTTACCATCAAGAATAAGTATCCTCTTCCGAGGATTAATGATATTTTCGATCAACTTCAGGGTGCTTCATGTTTCTCGAAAATTGACCTCAGATCTGGCTACCATCAGTTGAAAGTAAGGGAATGTGATATTCCAAAGACAACATTCAGGACCCGTTATGATCACTATGAGTTTCTGGTCATGTTGTTCGGTTTAAATAATGCGTCTGCAGCGTTCACGAACCTTATGAATAGAGTATTCAAGCCTTATGTAGATATGTTTGTTATCGTGTTCAATGATGACATACTAATCTATTTGAGGAATAAGAAGATCATGTTAGTCATCTCAGAATAGTTCTTCAGACTTTGAAAGATAAGGAGTTGTGTGCCAAGTTCTCTAAGTGTGAGTTTTGGCTTGAGTCTGTGGCATTCTTGGGTCACATAGTTTCTGGTGATGAAATTAGAGTTGATACCCAAAAGATAGAGGCAGTGCAGAATTGACCTAGACCCATATCTCCGACTAATATTAGGAGTTTCTTGGATTTGGCTGGATATTATAGAAGGTTCGTAGAGGGATTTTCATCTATTTCATCTCCTTTGACTAAGTTGACTCAGAAGACAGTGCAGTTTCAATGGTCTGAAGCTTGTGAGAAAAGCTTTTAGGAATTGAAAAAAAAAGGTTGACTATTGCCCCAATATTGACCTTACCAGAATGTACCCAAGGTTTTGTGGTGTATTGTAATGCATCTAGAGTTGGTTTGGGTTGTGTATTAATGCAGAATGGCAAAGTTATAGCTTATGCCTCCAGACAGTTGAGAGTTCATGAGAAGAATTTCCCAACCCATGACTTAGAGTTGGCTGCTGTAGTTTTGCTTTGAAAATATGGCGCCATTATCTTTATGGTGTTCATGTGGGTGTGTTCACTGATCACAAGAGTCTCCAGTATGTGTTTACTGAGAAAGAGCTTAATCTCAGCCAGAGAATGTGGTTAGAATTACTCAAGGATTATGACATAAGTATTCTTTATCACCCAAGTAAGACTAATGTTGTTGATGATGCCTTAAGCAGGTTGTCTATGGGTAATACCGCCCATGTTGAGGAAGAAAAGAGAAAGATAGCGAAAGATGTGCATAGGCTTGTGCGATTGGGAGTCCGCCTAATGGATTCCACTAAAGGAAAAGTAGTGGTGATGAATGGGGATGAATCATCATTAGTGTCAGAAGTAAAAGGCAAGCAAAACCAAGACCCTATTTTGCTTGAATAAAAGGAAAATGTTCATAAGCAAAAAGTATTAGCTTTCGAACAAAGGGGAGATGGTGTGTTGAGATATCAAAGTAGGT
Source organism: Solanum piurae (assembly GCA_029582685.1). Taxonomy (NCBI): domain Eukaryota; kingdom Viridiplantae; phylum Streptophyta; class Magnoliopsida; order Solanales; family Solanaceae; genus Solanum; species Solanum piurae. The sequence goes on along the minus strand of JAJOOO010003911.1, from coordinate 53,741 downwards.
TGTGTGTACCAATGGTAGATGGACTCCAAGATAGGATCATGGAGGAAACTCATAGCTCCAGAAAGAGGTCTTAGTACATGCTTATGGAGAATTTGGTAGTCATGAGATAACCTTCTCCCGAGTGTTAGAGTAAAAGAAAATGTAGACCAGTTTAGAGCTGATAAAATAGGTCCATAGCTTTCAAGTGTCAGCTTTAGACCTAAGGGGGAGATGAAAACATGAGAAATCAAGTCATGTGTTTGAGAGTAAGATAGTAATGAGTTCCAAAGAGTTTGCGGGATATCTTTCTAGAGGTCCTTTTAGTAGTGGAGTGATGTTAGAAAGAGGAGGTTGGCGTTCTTATCGTGATGATGATTGTGTGATAGTTCCATCTAAGGTTGTAAATAAGGAGGAAGATTAGAATGAGGTTTTACTATGAGAAATATTTAAATGAGAGCCCTTAGTTGGCTCTGAAGGAGTTTGTTAGTAGGAGTCCATGGAGTTGCTAGAATACTAAGCTTGAATGTGGTGGTAATGAGTAATGGTTTTGTGATGAGATTCCTTATTGAGAGGTATAGAACCCGAACCTAAGGATTTGGGTTAAGCTTGAATATAGTGAGAGCACTCAGACCTTAGTAAGAGTAACCCGTTCCATACCCAGTCCAAGCGTCATTCGAGGACGAACTATCCCAAGGGAAAGATAATGTAACATCCCGATTTTTTTTTGAGGTAAGACTTGAACCATCCTTCGTTGTGAGTAGGATTTTACCGAGGAAATTAAATTTCTTGAGTGTTAAGGTCATTAGATGTAGCACCTTGAGTTCCAAAAAGAACTAAATTGGAAATGACAAAATCTAAAATTTTGCATGTTAAGATAAGTATGAGTTTTGGGTCAAGTTCAAATGACCATAACTCCCAGCACATGATTAGTTAGGTGTGCTACAAGATACCTTAGGAAAGATCTTTGAATTATCTTTCGAGGTCGTATGAGTGAGATATGGCCTTTTGAAGTTAGGTTGTCCAGTTAAGGAACGTTAGCCGAAAATAGTAAGGGGTATTTTGATCTTTTCCTTACCAAATCAGATTTAATTCATTTTTAGTAAGTTTTTAAGGGTCTAATCCTATTAGGTTCAATTTTATAATCCTAAAATATGCCTAGGGTTTTAGTTGAGAGTTCAAGAAGAGAAAAGAGGAGAGGATCAAGCGTTCGTCGAGATTCTTGCGTGTTGTAGCGAATTTTCGCCATGGGTTTGATCCCTAAGAGGTATGTAAGCTTCCATAGTGTTGGGTTCATTCACCCACACGCCAATCATGATTTATTCAGCGTAATTTTATTCTTGAAATTTAAGGATTTAAGTTCTTGATGAGTTATTGATAAGTGTTCTTGAAGTTTCCTTAGCAATTAAGTTTTGATGTAAGATTCTACTTGGGTCAACTTCAAACGATCATATCTCCTAGAATATAAAGAGTTACGTAAATCATAACCTATCCATTTAAACATAATTGAATCTACTTTCCAACGTCACCAATTTCGCGTCAATTCAATTTCTGAGTAAAAAGTTATGACTATTTTAGTAACCTATGCAGTGTTGTTACAAATTAGCTGACGGGAAAACATTAAAAAAGGTTGTTTTTGTTTTTTTCACCTCCAAGAAAATCCTAAACAAATTTCTTGACTAATAAATAGCTCAAAACAATCAGATTTTCATCTTCACTAATGAAAATCATAAATTTTAGCCATAGAGATTTTAAGAAACTAATTCAAGAATCTCAAGAAAGGTTTTCTTGATTGTTTACCTTCAAGCTAGAGTTTCAAGTCTTCAAATAAAGTTCTTCTTCAAGAATCTTGTTCTTCCAGGTATGTAAGGCTATCATAGTGTTGGACTAGTTCGTCCTCACACCTTACATCTACTTTCAGATCAGTAAAAGAGTAATCTAGGATATTTTCCCTAGATTTGAGTATTCTTGAGATAAGTTGATTTTGAGTTCTTGAATTCATGTTTCTTTTAAAAGTTCTATTCCTAACTATCGAATTGATATATTGTTATTGAGATCCTTCTTATCATGAACCATAACTCTTGAATTTATAATTCACATTTAAGAGAGAGTTAAGAGTAGTGTTCAAGAAAGTCTTTGAGTTCAATTGTGAATCTTTTGAGATCAACTATCGATTTGAGCTAAGTTTTGAGGAAGTAAGTATGAGAATGAGAAGAGTCGTATACATGAGTTCCTTATTGATGTTTTAACCCTTGAGTCGAGTCGTTCATGCCCATAACTTCCGCATGAACTCCGTTTGTTGAGTCCCTTTGAGAGGAGTAGTATCTTCAAGTTCTAAGTCTTGAGTTTTGAGTTCCTAATCCCCTCTGATATTATAGTTCTAATCATGGTACTATTACATGTTACCCATGAAGTCCTTGAGTTGAATTGTTCATACCCATAATTTCGCATGAACCCTATAAGTCAAACATTTTTTAGATGAGAAGTATCTTAGATTCCCTGAGTTGAGTAGTTCATGCTCATAATTCCACATGAACCCTCTGAGTTGAGCATTCTTGAAATGAGTAGTATCATTGAAGTTCTTGAGTTCCAAGTATTGAGTTCTATGCATGGTTATTGAAAACCTTAAATTGAGTCGTTCACGTCCATAATTCGGCATGAACCCTGTTTTAAGAAGTCTTTTTACAAATTGTTTTAAAGACTTGAGCACTGAGTTGAGAAAGAGTAGAGTTGAGTTCATTTTCTTTAAAATGATATATGAGAACTAAGTATTCCCAAGAGTAAATGTTTTTACATTTTAAATGAGAGGAAACTAGGATTTCCAAAAGAGTTTTGAGCAGTTTGAGTACCATCTCTTTTAAGAAAAAGATGTGTTTTGAGAAAGAGTTTCTAAAACATGATTAGTATGACAATCGAGTATGTCATCAATGTTTAAGCAGTATGGTATATAGATATACCATCAATGTTTATGCAGTATGACTTCCCGAGTCATCAATGATCATATTAAAATATGATTTTGATATGTTTTTAAGAAAGAGTTTTCAAGAGTAGTTACCTGTTTTAAGAAGGTAGTTTGAGCAATTATCTCAAACCAGAGAAAGAGTTATGTTTTTAAACATATGAACTGAGTATATTTTGGGAGTAGTATTGAGCACCGATATGTGGGAGAGTTCAGATAACTCACAGCCTCCATAAACCATGTAACCATCATGAGTAGTAAATGATCATACTTTTTAGATGATTCCTAAGTGTTTTTTAGCATAGACTAGTGGATCCACTAAGTTAAGTAGTTCTATATGACGGCAAAGTATAGGACAGTTCTGGCAGCGTGGGGAAGACGATGTATCACCACTTAGGCTCATAGTGGTGGTTGTCGGTTAGAAAACTCTCACATAATTATATTGTATTTTATATACACATTGAGTATTATTGTATTTTTCAATACATTGAGTTGATATCTACAGTTTTACAACTTTCCATATATATATTGCATTTTCTACTGTTGCTTTATCCTTGAGTATCTTGAGTTGAACTGTGCTTCATTGTGTCGAGTACCGTATTGTTGAGCTTCACTGAGTTGAGAACCTTATTACTAAGTTGAGTATCTTATCATTGAGTTAAACTATGTTTCTTTTAGTTGAGTGAGTTGAGAAGAGGTAAGTATGTATCCTTTTTATCAAAGTTCAATCTTATGTTTATGCTTTAAAGTTCATCTTACATGCTCGTACATTCCACGTACTGAGCCATTTTGCCTGCATCTTGAAAAGATGCAGCTACAGGTATTCAGGATCATCAACAGGAGCTTCGTTGATACATCCGGGAGTTCGAGTTAGCTATGGTGAGCCTCCTTGTTTCCGGAGGATTTCATTTACTTTTCAGTTTAGTCAGGATGTCATGGATCTTGTCCCAACATCTATCTTTAACAGTTAGAGGCTTCAAAGATAGTTGATATAGTTGAGAAGTCTGTATCATTTATTTTGTTAAATATTTAAAGACTTAAGTTGCCTATTTTATGGCGAGTTGAATATTATTTTTATATTCAAAGTTTTTCATTTGAGTTAAAGTTTTGTATTTCAGTTTCATGAATTTTTATTCAGTTTTTAAACTTTTGTATGCTTGAGTTAGTCTTCCACTTGTAGTCAGCCAGGATGAGGGTTCGCTTGGGGATCAACAATGGTTCTCGAGTGCCGGCCACGTCCAGGGTGTAGGTCGGGTCGTTACATATTTACACATTCATTTGTCTTTTAAATAACAGTAGTAAAATTAAGTTAACTATAGTCATATAACATGAAGCACGCATGTAGTGATTATACTTGAATTCACATATAAGTGTGACTACAATAGCGTTAAAAGTAAAAAAAAAATGACGAGAATTAGTGCATATTTATCCTTGGTAATTATTAAGGATTTTAACTAACACCCACAATTTTTTTAATATTGAACACTATTGTGATCACAATATGCATGATTCCTATTTTTAAACTAATTTTAAAGAAATTAAAAAATCAAAAGCTTAATGTATTTTCAAATTCAAATACTTATGATTTTTCAACTCATATTTTTTATTACAATATTTATTAACTCTGTGATAAAATTATCAAGTGATTTTTCAATAGCTTGTCACTTGGCCTAACGAGAAAACTAACTATAGTAATCTAACATGAAACACGCATGTAGTGATTGTACTTATATTCACATATAAGTACGATTACAATAGCGTTAGAAGTAAAATAAATGACGAGAGTTCGTGCATAATTATCCTTGGTAGTTTTTAAGGATTTTAACTAACACCCGCCATTTCATTTTTTTTTAATAATTAACGCTATTGTGATAACAACATGTGTGGTTCCTATTTTTTAATTAATTGGGAATTTTACTGTATTATCCCTATGAAAACCCCAGGTAATCAACAAATTTCTTGTAGTGTAGTGCAAATTAATCCTTAGTAGTATTAAGGATTGGAACTAATTCTCTTCATTTTTTGTATAATCACTCAATAGTGATAATACGTGTACATTAAATGGCCCCATATTAATAGTATCTTTTACTATCTAAAAACATTGTAATTAATTACTTTAACTCTAGACCTTAATTCAGAATAACTCGTGAATACAGTTTAAAGATTCAAACATTCTTATTATTAGAATATAGTGTGAAAAGAAAAATTGTTTAATCAAATTTATTATACAACCATTTTGAATGATTGCTCCTATTAATTTATCTATTTTGTTACAAACACCATTTATTTACATAATCATTTGTCTTTTAAATAACACTAGTAAAATTAAATTAACTATAGTCCTCTAACATGAAGCACGCATGTAGTGATTATACTTATATTCACATATAAGTGTGACTACAATAGTGTTAGAAGTAAAAAAAATGACGAGAATTAGTGCATATTTATCTTTGGTAATTATAAAGGATTTGAACTAACACCCACCATTTTTTAATATTGAACACTATTGTGATCACAACATGTGTGGTTCTTATTTTTAAACTAATTTTAAAAAATTAAAAAATAAAAAGCTTAATGTATTTTCAAATTCAAATACTTTTGATTTTTCTACTCATATTTTATATTACATTATTTATTAACTCTGTCATAAAATTATCAAGTGGTTTTTCAATAGCTTGCCACTTGGCCTAACCAGCAAACTAACTATAGTCACCTAATATGAAACACGCATGTAGTGATTGTACTTATATTCACATATAAGTACGATTACAATAGCGTTAGAAGTAAAATAAATGACGAGAATTAGTGCATATTTATCCTTGGTAGTTTTTAAGGATTTGAACTAACACCCGCCATTTTTTTTATTTTTTTTAACGCTATTGCAATCACAACATGTGTGATTCCTATATTTTATTTACTTGAGAATTTTACTGTATTATCCCTATGAAAATCTCAGGTAATCAACATTTTTCTTGTAGTGTAGTGCAAATTAATCCTTAGTAGTATTAAGGATTGGAACTAACTCTCTTCATTTTTTTGTATAATCACTCAATAGTGTGATAAACGTGTACATTAAACGGGCCCAAATTCAAAGTATCTTTTACCCTGTAAAAATATAGTAATTAATTACTTCAACTCTACTCCTTAATTCAAAATAACTCGTGAATACAGTTTGAAGATTCAAACATTCTTATTATTAGAATATAGTGTGAAAAGAAGAATTGTTTAATCAAATTTATTATACAACCATTTTGAATGATTGCTCCTATTAATTTATCTATTTTGTGACAAACACCGTTTATTTACAGATTCATTTGTCTTTTAAATAACACTAGTAAAATTAAATTAACTATAGTCATCTAACATGAAGCACGCATGTAGTGATTATAACTACAATAGTGTTGGAAGTTAAAAAAAATGAGGAGAATTAGTGCATATTTATCCTTGGAAATTATTAAGAATTTGAACTAACACCCACCATTTTTTTAATATTAAACACTATTGTGATCACAAAATGTGTGATTCTTAGTTTTAAACTAATTTTTTAAAAATTAAAAAATAAAAAGCTTAATGTATTTTCAAATTCAAACACTTTTGATTTTTCTACTTATATTTTTTACTACAATATTTATTAACTCTGTCATAAAATTATCAAGTGGTTTTTCAATAGCTTGCAACTTGCCTAACCAGCAAACTAACTATAGTCACCTAATATGAAACACGCATGTAGTGATTGTACTTATATTCACATATAAGTACGATTACAATAGCGTTAGAAGTAAAATAAATGACGAGAATTAGTGCATATTTATCCTTGGTAGTTTTTAAGGATTTGAACTAACACCCGCCATTTTTTTTATTTTTTTTAACGCTATTGCAATCACAACATGTGTGATTCCTATATTTTATTTACTTGAGAATTTTACTGTATTATCCCTATGAAAATCTCAGGTAATCAGCATTTTCCTTGTAGTGTAGTGCAAATTAATCCTTAGTAGTATTAAGGATTGGAACTAACTCTCTTCATTTTTTTGTATAATCACTCAATAGTGATAATACGTGTACATTAAACGGGCCCAAATTCAAAGTATCTTTTACCCTGTAAAAACATAGTAATTAATTACTTCAACTCTATTCCTTAATTCAGAATAACTCATGAATACAGTTTGAAGATTCAAACATTCTTATTATTAGAATATAGTGTGAAAAGAAGAATTGTTTAATCAAATTTATTATACAACCATTTTGAATGATTGCTCCTATTAATTTATCTATTTTGTGACAAACACCGTTTATTTACAGATTCATTTGTCTTTTAAATAACACTAGTAAAATTAAATTAACTATAGTCATCTAACCTGAAGCACACATGTAGTGATTATACTTGTATTCATATCTAAGTGTGACTACAATAGCGTTAGAAGTAAAAAAAAAATGACGAGAATTAGTGCATATATATCCTTGGTAATTATTAAGGATTTGAAGTAATACCCACCATTTTTTTAATATTGAACACTATTGTGATCACAACATGTGTGCTTCATATTTAAAATTAATTTTAAAAAATTAAAAGCTTAAAGTATTTTCAAATTCAAATACTTTTCATTTTTCTACTCATATTTTTTATTACAGTATTTATTAACTTTGTCATAAAATTATCAAGTGATTTTTCAATAGCTTACCACTTGGTGTAACCAGCAAACTAACTACAGTCATCTAACATGAAACACACATGTAGTGATTGTACTTATATTCACATATAAGTACGATTACAATAATCAAAGGTACCGGGTTCGAGCCCTGGGTATGGAGAAAATCCTGTTGGGAGCGCCACCCTCGATGGACACTACAGAGCGCGATCCGAATTTAGTCGAAACTCCAATGAAGGCTCCGGGCAGCGGGTGGGAAACCAAAAAGAAGTAAAATAAATGATGAGAATTAGTGCATATTTATCCTTGGTAGTATTTAAGGATTTGAACTAACTCCCGCCATTTCATTTTATTTATATTTAACGCTATTGTTCTCACAACATGTGTGGTTCCTATTTTTTAATTACTTGGGAATTTTATTGTGTTATTCCTATTAAAATTTCCAAGTAATCATCATTTTTCTTGTAATGTAGTGAAAATTAAACCTTAGTAGTATTAAGGATTGGAACTAACTCTCTTCATTTGTTGTATAATCACTCAATAATGATAATACGTGTACATTAAACGGGCCCAAATTCATAGTATCATTTACTCTATAAAAACATAGTAATTAATTACTTTAACTCTACTCCTTAATTCAGAATAACTCGTGAATACAGTTTGAAGATTCAAACACTCTTATTATTAGAATATAGTGTGAAAAGAAGAATTGTTTAATCAAATTTATTATACAACCATTTTGAATGATTGCTCCTATTAATTTATCTATTTGGTTACAAACACCGTTTATTTACAGATTTATTTGTCTTTTAAATAACACTAGTAAAATTAAATTAACTATAGTCATCTAACAAGAAGCACACATGTAGTAATTATACTTATATTCACATAGAAGTGTTACTACAATAGCCTTAGAAGTAAAAAAAAAAAAAACAAGAATTAATGCATATTTATCCTTGGTAATTTTTAAGGATTTGAACTAACACCCGCCATTTCATTTATTTTTTATTTTTAACTCTATTGCGATCACAATATGTGTGGTTCCTATTTTTTAATTACTTTAGAATTTTACTGTATTATTCGTATGAAAATCTCATGTAATCAACACTTTTCTTGTAGTGTAGTGCAAATTAATCCTTAGTAGTATTAAGGATTGGAACTAACTCTCTTCATTTTTGTGTATTATCACTCAATAGTGATGATACGTATACATTAAACGGGCCCAAATTCATAGTATCTTTTACACTATAAAAATATTGTAATTAATTACTTCAACTCTACTCCTTAATTCAAAATAACTCGTGAATAAAGTTTAAAGATTCAAACATTCTTATTATTAGAATATAGTGTGAAAAGAAGAATTGTTTAGTCAAATTTAGTATACAACCATTTTGAATGATTGCCCATATTAATTTATATGTTTTGTTACAAACACCGTTTATTTACACATTCATTTGTCTTTTAAATAACATTAGTAAAATTAAATTAACTATAGTCATCTAATATGAAGCACGCATGTAGTGATTATACTTATATTCACATATAAGTGTGACTACAATAGCGTTAGAAGTAAAAAAAATGACGAGAATTAGCGCATATTTATCCTTGGTAATTATTAAGGATTTGAACTAATACCCACCATTTTTAAAATATTGAACAATATTGTGAATACAACATGCGTGGTTCCTATTTTTAAACTAATTTTAAAAAAATTAAAAAATTAAAAGTTTAATGTATTTTTCAAAAACAAATACTTTTTATTTTTCTACTCATATTTTTTATTACAATATTTTTTAACTCTGTCATAAAATTATCAAGTGATTTTTCAATAGCTTGCCACTTGGCCTAAGCAGCAAATTAACTGTAGTCATCTAACCTGAAACACGCATGTAGTGAATGTATTTATATTCACATATAAGTACGATTACAATAGCGTTAGAAGTAAAATAAATGACGAGAATTAGTGCATATTTATCCTTGGTAGTATTTAAGGATTTGAACTAACACCCGCCATTTTTTTTTTATATTTAACGCTATTGTGATCACAACATGTGTGGTTCTTATTTTTTAATTACTTGGAAATTTTACTGTACTATCCCTATGAAAATCCCCAGGTAATCAACATTTTTCTTGTAGTGTAGTGCAAATTCATCCTTAGTAGTATTAAGGATTGGAACTAACTCTCTTCATTTTTTGTATAATAACTCAATAGTGATAATACGTGTACATTAAACGGCCCAAAATTCATAGTATCTTTTACTCTCTAAAAATATTGTAATTAATTACTTCAACTCTACTCCTTAATTCAGAATAACTCGTGAATATAGTTTAAAGAATCAAACATTCTTATTATTAGAATATAGTGTGAAAAGAAGAATTGTTTAATCAAATTTATTATACAACCATTTTGAATGATTGCTCCTATTAATTTATCTATTTTGTTACAAACACCATTTATTTACAGATTCATTTGTCTTTTAAATAACACTAGTAACATTAAATTAACTATAGTCATCTAACATGAAGCACACATGTAGTGATTATACTTATAGTCACATATAAGTGTGACTACAATAGCGTTAGAAGTAAAAAAAAATGACGAGAATTAGTGTATATTTATCCTTGGTAGTTTTTAAGGATTTGAACTAACATCCGCCATTTCATTTTTTTTTATTTTTAACGCTATTGCGATCACAACATGTGTGGTTCCTAATTTTTAATTACTTGAGTATTTTTACTGTATTATCCCTATGAAAATCTCAGGTAATCACCATTTTTCTTGTAGTGTAGTGCAAATTAATCCTTAATAGTATTAAGGATTGGAACTAACTCTCTTCATTTTTTTTTTGTATAATCACTCAATAGGGATAATATGTGTACATTAAACGGGCCCAAATTCATAGTATCTTTTACCCTATAAAAACATAGTAATTAATTACTTCAACTCTACTCCTTAATTCAGAATAACTCGTTAATAAAGTTTGAAGATTTTAACATTCTTATTATAAGAATATAGTGTGAAAAGAAGAATTGTTTGATCAAATTTATTATACAACCATTTTGAATGATTGATCCTATTAATTTATCTATTTTGTTACAAACACCGCTTATTTACAGATTCATTTGTCTTTTAAATAACACTAGTAAAATCAAATCAACTATAGTCATCTAACATGAAGCACACATGCAGTGATAATACTTATATTCACATATTAGTGTTACTACAATAGCGTTAGAAGTAAAAAAAAATGACGAGAATTAGCGCATATTTTTCCTTGGTAATTATTAAAGATTTGAACTAACACCCACCATTTTTTTAATATTGAACACGATTGTGAACACAACATGCGTGGTTTCTATTTTTAAACAAATTTTAAAAAAATTAAAAAATAAAAAAGTTTAATGTATTTTTCAAATACAAATACTTTTTATTTTTCTACTCATATTTTTTATTACAATATTTATTAAGTCTGTCATAAAATTATCAAGTGGTTTTTTAAAAGCTTGCCACTTAGCCTAACCAGCAAACTAACTATAGTTATCTAACATGAAGAATGCATGTAGTGATTATACTTATATTACATATAAGTACGTTAACAATGGCGTTAGAAGTAAAAAAAATGACGAGAATTAATGCATATTTATCCTTGGTACTTTTTAAGGATTTGAACTAACACTCGTCATTTCATTTTTTTAATATTTAACGCTAATGTAATCACAACATGTGTGGTCCTATTTTTTAATTAATTGGAAATTTTACTGTATTATACCTATAAAACATCTCAAGGTAATAAATAATTTTCTTGTAGTGTAGTGCAAATTAATCCTTAGTAATATTAAGGATTGAAACTAAATTAAGGATTGAAACTAATTCTTCATTTTTTGTATAATCACTCAATAGTGATAATACGTGTACATTAAACGGGCCCAAATTCATAGTATCTTTTAATCTATATAAATATAGTAATTAATTACTTCAACTTTACTCCTTAATTCAGAATAACTCGTGAATACAGTTTGAAGATTCAAACATTCTTATTATTTGGATATAGTGTGAAAAGAAGAATTGTTTAATCAAATTTATTATACAACCATTTTGAATGATGACTCCTATTAATTTATCTATTTTGTTACAAACACCGTTTATTTACAGATTCATTTTTCTTTTAAATAACACTAGTAAAATTAAATTAACTATAGTCATTTAACATGAAGCACACATGTAGTGATTATACTTATATTCACATATAAGTGTGGCTACAATTGCGTTAGAAGTAAAAAAAAAATGACGAGAATTAGTGCATATTTATCCTTGGTAGTTTTTAAGAATTTAAACTAACACCCGCCATTTCATTTTTTATATATTTTTAACGCTATTGCGATCACAACATGTGTGGTTCCTATATTTTAATTACTTGAAAATTTTACTATATTATCCCTATGAAAATCCCAGATAATCAATATTTTTCTTGTATTGTAGCGCAAATTAATCCTTAGTAGTATTAAGGATTGAAACTAACTCTCTTCATTTTTTTGTATAATCACTCAATAGTGATAATACGTGTATATTAAACGGGCCCAATTCATGCTATTTTTTACCCTATAAAAATATAGTGATTAATTACTTTAACTCTACTCCTTAATTCAGAATAACTCGTGGTTACAATTTGAAGATTCAAACATTCTTATTATTAGAATATAGTGTAAAAAGAAGAATTATTTAATCAAATTTATTATACAACCATTTTGAATGATTGATCCTATTAATTTATCTATTTTGTTACAAACACCGTTTATTTACAGATTCATTTATTTTTTAAATAACACTAGTAAAATTAAATTAACTATAGTCATCTAACATGAAGCACGCATGTAGTGATTATACTTATATTCACATATAAGTGTGACTACTATAGCATTAGAAGTAAAAAAAATGACGAGAATTAGTGCATATTTATCCTTGGTAATTATTAAGGATTTGAACTAACACCCACCGTTTTTTTAATATTAAACACTATTGTGATCACAACATGCGTGGTTCCTATTTTAAAACTATTTAAAAAAAAAAAAAAAAAAAAATTTAATGTATTTTCAAATGCAAATACTTTTGATTTTTCTACTCATATTTTTTATTTCAATATTTATTAACTCTGTCATAAAATTATCAAGTGGTTATTCAATAGCTTGCCACTTGGCCTAACTATCAAACTAACTATAGTCATCTAATATGAAACACGCATGTAGTGATTGTACTTATATTCACATATATGTACGATTACAATAGCGTTAGAAGTAAAATACATGATGAGAATTAGTGCATATTTATCCTTGGTAGTTTTTAAGGATTTTAAAAAAGTAAAAATAAAAAGCTTAATATATTTTCAAATTCAAATACTTTTGATTTTTTGAATTAACTTTTTTATCACAATAGTTGCCATGACAATTGTGTCGTATAATTGCCAAGTGACTTTTTAATAGCTTACCACTTGGCCTAACCACATTTAAAAAAAAAAGGAGTTAAACCATTACTAGATGATCTATGAAATTTGATAAAAATGGACAATAAGTGGCGGACATAGAAATTCTAGGAAGTGGTGTCGATATTTATAGAAGGAAAATTAAAATTTTACTTATCATACTACATACATATATAAGAAGGTTATATCGTTGAGTCAATTTTAAGATAGAAGAGGTATGTTCAAATACGCCAATAGGTAACTACTTTCCTGTAGTGTATCATTTCGTTAAATATATATATCTTATTTTTCATAGTATTAGTATATATATTTAGTAAAAAATTTCGAGAAAGGAGTAGTGTCACTTGATACTTAAAAAAACATAAAGCAGAAGCTACCTCCAAAAGAAATGTCATAGTTTCTTCACATCGTCTTCTCTACAAGATACGTCAAATGGAGAAGGGTTCTGGTTCTGCAATTGAAAGAAAAGAAAAGTTCTGCTCGGAGATTTCATTGCACGGAGAACTTCAAATATAGTTTTGAGTGTAATACCTCGCTGGAGGCGTCTGCCTTGCCGGAGATGTAGACTTCGCCTGAGGTTCGCACCGGAACTGTGCTTACAGAAAACGCTAATTAATGAGAATGGGGAAGAAACAAAAGAGAATAAAAAATACAGATCAACAACAAATAATCAGATTTTGTACGACCCAAAGCTTCTTATTTGTGATAATACAATGAGAGAGAAGTGAAGAAAAAGAACAACAAATGAAAAGTTAATCAGAGGTGAAAATGGGGGAAGTAGGTATTAGGTGAACATCAAATAAATGAATAGGACCAAAAGTTTGCTCTCATTAGAAAGTTTTACTATACCAATATGTAAGAAGAAAACTAAAACATTGAAATTAAATCGAATCTCTACAAATTATTATCCTTACAGTTACAGCAGTTCAACAACCAAAAAAAACAAAAGAATTCCAAAAGTTAATGCTTTATTATAACCAGTCAAATTCAACTTGCTCTGTTTGGAAAGATGTGTTATGGTGGAAAAAATATTATACAGAGGATAGTTATCCAAAAATTAGAAACTTCCTCTATTTGAATTGATATATATATATATATATATATATATATTTTATTTTTTTTATTTTTTGAAGTATCTCGGAAACAGTGATTTATTTTGATATTTTGTTAAATCTAATTTTGAAATGCTAACACAAAAGGGTCTTTTGGTTGGGAACAAATTATTTTAAAATTATTTTTTCTGACATTAGCTATCTTCGAATAACTTATCTCACCATGTATATAGGATAACGTATCTCATCACTATGATATATATGGTGGATAAGTTATCCCAAACATAACAACCAAACAAGACACAAAAAAATTATTTCATCATTGTTTTCTTATCTCATCCCTATTTATTTATTTTTCTTCGAACCAAATGACTTATAAATTTTTAAAAATAATTTTCTTTAAAAATTTTTGATATTAAATCAATCAACATCATATAAATATAAAGAGAGCAATTGATATCTTAATGCAAATTATTAATGACAATTGGACCACATATCTAATTTGAGAATTCTTTTAACCTTACAAAAATTACAATTGACTCTTGACAGCTGCATCATATAAGTAAAACTAGAAGGATGACGCGCACGGGCCCAACGTGCCCAACATGTGATTAAAATGAGTAAATTATAATTAAGAATTCTCTGTACAATATTGGTATAATATTGTTATAATATATGTAAAAATAATGCTAACTAAAATTCATTTGAAATTGAGATTATTGTCAATCCTCCTATTTTCGCAAAATGGAAATTTAGGCAAGTGTTTTCTAAATATATATATGTAAAAAAATTACCAAAGGCTGCACCTGTCAGTACCGACCAATTCAACTCTTTGTACATATTTGATTTACAATTGGCAAACTTCACCATTTTTTTTTATGAACATAAACCCCAACTTTTTGTAGTTCTAAAACAAAAATTCATTTCTTACTTTGGCCGTCCACAGTTCAGAATCAAATCAGACCTTAAGTTTGAATAACATAATATTACCTTGATGTTGTATAAACCACTAAGAAAATCCTTTTATTACATTTAACATATAATACAACAACTTAGTCTTCAAGTCTACCTATCCTTATGCTTCTTAATCTGGGGACGTAGAAAGAGCACATACTAAAAATGTCGGCTTCTCTTCGTCTCACCTACATCTCATATACAAAATTGTCTCTCATAAAATACAAAATAAATGTTTGTTTTACTTTTATTGAGGGACATGGAAAGAGTGAAAATATTCAAAAAAATAAAAATGAAGTGAGAATAAATTAGCTAAAAATGTTTGCGAAAGATAGTCACAGGCATTTTAGAGCTCATACTTGGACTAAGCAAAACCTCCATTTTTTCATCTATTTCATTGCCAAACCTGCAAATGCAATAAGCAAAACACAAGGAACCCATTAATGATCATGACACAAAATTCTGATGAAAGAATATTATGCTACAAATAAAAGAGAAAACATGAAGTCTATATTACTGTATAAGAAGCATATGACAGCACTTTCACACAATATTATTATATTGCATACTCAAATTACTACTCCTATTTCACATATGATATAAAAAAGTTTAGGAGTTAGTAGCTACTCTTGAGCAACAAACTCAAGATTAAAGAAAAGAGTTCGTTTATGCGTTAAATTAATAGTCTTATAGGATTCTTCCATTACCTGGACATTTTATTACTCTGTCATTTCTCAATTTTTTTCTAGTGTCAACATTATTACTTATTTGCTAGATTTCTTATGTTCATTTTTTTCTGAATTGATCAGATGAAAAATATTTTTACATTATCAATTGTATCTAACTAATATGAACACATAAAACAAAAACTTCGAGAAAGCATAAGATCACATGACAGACTTCTAGAACTCAATTTAGTAACATAATTTTCAATATTAAAGTTTCAGATTTTATCCAAAAACAACTGTTAAAAATAAATGCAACACCAACATCACGGTCCATTGCCAAAAAGTTTAAAGGTTCTTAAGAAAATGTGGAATGATACCTTTACCCTGAATTTTCTGCATTACGATATCACTTCTAATTTCATGGCAACATCAAAGAATTCGGCAACTCAAATTCTTTCTCAATAATCACCTGAAAGTTGTGATATCATAGAAAAATTAAATCACCTCAAAGCAGAAGCCTTTAACATATAAAGATTAATCGTTTTTTTGGGGAAAAATACCATATGAAAAAAATATATTATAAGGGAAAATGTCTATTCACCTAAGCCCACCGTTCAACTTCATTAGCACCTTGAATCATCTGCCAAAACAATCAACTCTTGTAACTAATCTTTCTTCATAACACACAAGTCTTACCTTCACTGGAAAATTTCATCAAACATGTGACCGCATCAAGCCATTAATTATCTGCAAAAAGTATCATATATTGATAAGAAAGTACTACTAATATTTTTACTATTTTAGAGCTAGATTCTGCAAAATATTGAAAACAAAATTATGCATGTATTTCAAGAGGCATCTATCAAAACTCAAAAGAATCCAAGAAAAATTGTGGATGACCTAAATAAAAAAAATCAGTAGAATAATAGGAAGCATAAACACAATAATGGGCAAAAAAGAGTAAAAATTCATAAGGGAAGAGGGTCAATACCACATAAGAATACTTACTAGGTAAACAATTGAAAGAACTTGAGAAGTTGGAGTGAGACTCTGAAGTAAAGTTTAACTCCGTTGAAGGTTTAAAATGGCTGTCAATTTGCCATGAAAGTTGTCAGGCAGAGAAGAAAGAGTAGAAGCAGAGGTGAGAGAGTCAATAATGAACGATGTTCCATTTTTTACACAAAAAAGTTGTGATACACGTGTTTACAGAAAGCAGTACACACTATGCACTTTTGGAAAATTAAATAAGAATAAAGTGAATTTACTATTTTAACCCTACTTGTACAACTCAAGTTATGTTTGAAGTACACTTTACGTTGCTTCTTGTACCACATTTTGGTTCCCAACATGAGGAAAGGTTTCCAAATAATTGTTGAATTATCTTTTAAAACTTCTTCCATGGGTGACCAAGTATGTATATAGTGGAGTTAAAATCATTGTAGATTTGTCAAAATTGTCAACATTATGAAACATAACTCAATACAATGAAAAACAATCAAGGATTTCAACTTATGAATACAAATCAGAGACTTTACCAAATCAGAAAAACAATCATTGTCTAATATCTCAAATTAGTTGAACAATGAACATCCCAACCTTTTTCTTAGCCCCCTAATTGTTAGGGTTTTGCCCTGATTTTCTTATCTTATTTGAAGTTTATTTTTTCCTAAAAGAAAAGACAAAATATTGTCATAAATGTTTTACTTTTCATGAAAGGAAAATATATTTTTCTTTCATATTTGGTTTATTCTTTCCTTAGAGGAAAAGTTTGGAGATCTCTAAATTGAAGATCTCTATTCTTATAATGGAACACAATAGAATCCACAATGTAGTCGTTTAAGAGTAGTGTTTATGGGGAGATTTTCTCCTAAACATATTTATGTTTTTTTAGTATTAGTTTTCAATATGTAGACCGTTTGACCAAACCATATTAATAATATATCTTTAGTATGTTTTTATTCGTCGTCTGATTTATCAACCATATTATTTGCAATTGTAAGCTTCTGCATGACGCCTAATCCCCTCCATAACCCAACACTAATTTCAAAGCTAGAATAGAAAGAACAATAAAACGTAAGAGTTTAGTAAATAATATACATTGTCAACATAACAATAAAACGTAAGAGTTTAATAAATAAAATACATTGTCAACTTAACATAAATAATATTTACATGTGATGGTAGGTAGCACATTTTATTAAGAAGGTTAATGTAAATCTGCTAACCAGATAGTGCAAAAAAACATTTACATTGATCATGTATAAAACTCAAATGTAAAGGTACATCATTTGCAATAAATGCATTATTTCATTCAGTGAGCATTCATAAACTAATACAACTGATGATGACCACATACGGACAACTTAACTATCATTCTGCGCGTTAATTAGGTCCAACATCAAATGTTGTTACCAAATCTAGAGAAGATTCTTCAATTATTCTAAATTGTTTGATAATATGAGAAACATTCAAGTACCCTCTTGTATTCTTATTCCAGGAAGCAAGAAAATGATTCTGGTCCTTCCAGTTTAGCTGTGATTAAATG
Organism: Solanum piurae; assembly: GCA_029582685.1. NCBI lineage: Eukaryota > Viridiplantae > Streptophyta > Magnoliopsida > Solanales > Solanaceae > Solanum > Solanum piurae. Next base: position 35,461 of record JAJOOO010003911.1, on the reverse strand, counting down.
AAAAAAAAATATTTGTTCATAATGAGGCACGTAATGTTGCTTCTATATAGAATTAGAGGGAGTTGAGGGTCAATTCATTTTATGAATAACTTAGACTCTACCTGGAATTGAAAGGTTCAAACTCCACAAATAACAATCATATGTTTTTTCCGCTTTTTCCTTTTCTCCTTCACCTAAGAAAATGAAAAAATGACATTATTTTATTTATTTGTCTTGGTATTTCTGTATCGCATATCTCTTTTCTACCTCTCCCTTCAACAGTACCAAAAAAGTTCACTAAGAAGCGAGGAAGGGAAAAATAATTATTAGTTGACAGCTTGATCAACCTTCAGTGCTGAATTAAAGATCCATCTCGATGTAGGCATATTATCAAACACCCTTGGTGCACTTAGGAAACTTGAGTATTTATTCGTGAAGATGCATAAATAAATCAGAAAATAATATTGCCATTCATATATTATTTATAGAGAAAATACAATAGAGAACAATAATCTAAAGAAAAAAAATACCAAAATTTGATTCAGAGGATGACGTTTGTCGAAATTTGAGCAAGAGTGTCTCCATCTTCATCAACAACTTGTTTGGATGGTTGTTAAATAATATTTTGTTTATAGTCATTTTCATCCAATTTTCCTTTCCACAAATGGATAAGAGAAAATAAAAATGGTCACATCTGTAAACTTCATGTCATTATATTCTCTAAAATAATCACTAATTGCACAAGAAAAAAATTGAAACAAAAAAATTATAAATTAAGGAAGAAAAAAGCGAGAAAAACTTACCATAAAATACAATTAAGAAACCTGAATTTGAAAGAGTCAATGAAGAAGAAAGAGAACTTCAAAGATCCATCTTGAAGGCTGAAGCTCTGAAGCAATGAACCTAATGTTGGCTGGTGGGTGTTTTGAGCATTGGTGAGATGATAGTGCAAATACGCGTGTCAACAGGAAAATAACAAAAAAAATGACGTCCAATAAAATAAAGCCAAGTTTGTAGTACACTTCACATAGCTTATTGTACAAAATGTTATTACCATGTTATTACATGCTAAAGTCTCACTTCTAAATATGAGTAAAGTAATATGGAAAGTAATTGATTCTTAATGTAAATTATTAATGACAATGGGACCACAAATCTAATTTGAAAATTATTTTTAATCTTACAAATTACAATTGTTTCTTGACGATGAAAATCCTCTTGAATCGTGAGTGAATATTACACGTTGGAATAACCCTGCACATATTTAGTAACTTGAAAATGCCTTTGTATGAAAGTAGTTGAAAGAAAATTTCTCAAATTAAAACTAATAAAATTGTTTTTTGATGAACGGACATTTTTTTTTCCTGCTGGTGTTCAGTATTCGCATTGGAGCGAGCGTACTTCCTAAGGTGATTTCGTATGTTGAGGAACTCAAACCCGAAAATTTTGATTAAGGATGAAGGAGTAGTTAATTTAATTTCTTATTTCTTCATATTGAATAGAGACCTATTGAATATTCCCAATAATTGGTGAAAAATGTCCAGTTAAGTCAGTAAATTTTGTAGTTTATTCTTTATCGTAGGATTCTTTCTACAAGTATGGAATATATTTCTATTTATTTGTGAATTATCTTAACATCAATAGGTGCAAAAATCAAATGTTGGTACTGACTTAATGAAAATCTATAAAAAAAGAAATCGCTTTATAAAATAAAATTTTACGACAATATTTAGAGCTAATAATTGTTGCATAATTTATTCAAACTTTAATTAGTATTATTTATAAAGTCTGAACTGATAAATGCTCAAACTTTGTGAATTTTTCTTGAAATTTCACCAGTAGAAAGTTTTTGAACTTCAAGATATTGTTTTAGAATTTAAGTTACAAATATTAAGTCTTGAAATTCTACAAAGCAGAAAAGAGTTAAATTGTATTTTTAACTTAATATTACATTTACATAAAAAGTAGCTACATTTCTCTCGATTTTGAAACTATGACTTATTTTAAATAAAAAAATCATCATTTGTACCCTTAGTATGCCACTTTAATCATAATTGACATAAAAATCCTCCAAGTACTAATCTAAAGTTTTATTCTTTTAAACAAAAGAAAAAGGCATAGCTACTTCTAAAAGAATTGTTAGATACTTGCAACATTAATACATTAAACTTGTTTATATCAAGAAAAGGAAAATTAGAATTTCTTAAATCACATTATGGATCATAAACTACAATCTCAAGTAACTGTGACAGTGAGATTGATGAAAAGAAAAAAATACAATTTTTTGAAAGTTTATGTTTTTTTGTTAGGTCCGAAGACATACTTGATGATTGAATCTTTGATTGATAGCAATTCTGGAAACTCTTTTTTCAGCTTTGTCATGTCAAGCTCGTTGTTACTTCGCGGTGCAACGATCACTTTGGCTTGTTCTTGAAGATTGAAATTCTGCCATTTGAATTTGGGATCGATGTAGTCTCTATACATCTCTAGAATCTCGTTGTGGCTCACAACTCCCGGATTAGTGAAGTTCCATATCCCTCTACAGTTTCTCTTTGCCATTTCAATAGAGATTGGTAGTAGCTCATCTAGAACTGTCATGCTATTTGGGATGTTTACCACTTTATCATAACGCGTTATCTTTGTAATGAAGTTTCTCGGGTTACTAAGGTCTGATGATATTGGCATTCTTACTCTGAGAGTGCATACATTATCATATTCTTTTAGAAGCTCTTCAACCTGCATATATTAAGCTATGAGAAACAAAAATGTGAGTGAAATATAAGACGAATAGCCAATGGAAATGAACTAGTTACCATGGCTTTGGTCTTCGAGTAAAAGGATCCTGTAAAATTTGGTTTGTCTTCCTCTTTGAATCCGATGCCTGAGCCTAGTGGATGCCTCTCATCATATTCAAATATGCAACCTGTCGCGAAATTCATCACTAAGATATCAGCTTCTCTACAGATATCAGCTAAAGTTAGTGTACCAGCAATGTTAGTTCTAATTGTCTCTGCTTTATGTGATTCACACCAATCCACATTAGGCCTCCCAGTAACACCAGCCGCGTTGAATACATGAGTTGGCTTTACTCTTATCATGTCTTGCATTAGAGAACTCCTATCCTGTAGTCGTCCTAATCCATACTCGTATGCTATTCCACGTTCTTCACAAATCTTTCCTAACAACCCTCCAATCCAACCTGTTTTTCCGTAAATCAAGAACTTCAAGTCTAAGCCACAACCTTTCTTGCTTCCTTTTATAAGCTGCAACAGACACCCTTCATCATGTGAAGGCACAATGTTTGAAATTCTCGGATGTGGGTGAAGGGCTCCGGTTATATCACCCCACCAATCGGGATTTTTTGTGTACCAATCGAGTGTCATCTTTAGTCCTGCTTCCCAAGTAGTCCTTTCTTGCCACCCTAACTTCTTAAGCTTTTGATCATCCAGGAAATACCTTTGGTCATTAAAAGGCCTATCTTGGACAAGCTCGATAACTTCTTGAGCATTCTTTCCGAATAATTTGCATATGTCTGCAGCCACGTCCAAAACTGCCCTCTCCTTCTTAGTGCCAATGTTATACACATGTCCAATAACCCCTTTATGCAGTATCACATCAAATGCCTCAGCAACATCAGCAGAATACAAATAGCTCCTAACATTTGTTCCATCGCCATGAATTGGCAAACGCTCACCCTTCATTGCAAGAATAATGAACTTTGGGATCAACTTCTCAGGGAACTGATTTGGGCCATACACGTTATTCCCTCGAGTAGTGATTGTTGGTAGGCCATAAGACCTGTTATAAGCCATGACAAGCATTTCAGCTCCAGCTTTAGTCGCGGAATATGGATTAGTAGGAAGGAGTTGAGAAGCTTCAGGATTGCCAATGTCAGTCTCCAAATCAGTTTCGCCATACACTTCATCCGTACTGACATGAATGAATCTCTTGATGGATTTCGTCAACTTACAAGCCTCGAGAAGCACATGAGTACCATAAATATTATTGATGGTGAACTCGAATGAATTTCCAAATGAATTATCCACATGAGTCTGTGCTGCAAAATGCATAATTGTGTCAATCTTCTCCTCAACCAAAAGATGGTTGATAAGATCAGCACTCGTAATATCAGCCTTGACAAATTTGAAATTCGGACACGAGTAACTTGGCTCCAAATTTTTTAGACTCGAACAATAATCGAGCTTGTCAAGAGCAACAATCCTGTAGTTAGGATATAGTTTGGTCAATCTATTGGTTACATGAGAGGGAATGAAGCCTGCTGCACCCGTTATGAGGACATTTTTGGGTACATAAGGAGCTGGTTCGGACGACATCCTTTTTTTTTTTTGTTGCTATTTCAATACACTGTTACAAAATCATAGAAAAGAACCTGTTAGGTGATCTCTTAACATGAAAAACAGAACAACAAATTATGTAATTTGTTACATCTAAAGAAATCTTTACCGATTGAACAAATAGACACACGTGTCCTACGTGACATAATACACAGACGCCACGTAGGACACATATTAGCCAAGTAGGACACCACGTAGGATGCAAATTGGCCAAGTAGGACACCACATAGGACACATATATCTACTTGTGCTTTATACAAGTTTAAGTATCCTCGAGGGATTAAATATGGCGAAACACTGGCAAATTGAATCTAGTATTCTGAATATGATTGAATTTGGCTTCTTAGCAAGCAATTTTGGTAGAAAGTCCCAACATTTTTGAACAATATATATGTGAAAAAACACTAAATTTCGACAATTATTAAATTTAGAGAATTTCTCTAGTACAATATGTTTAGAGCTAAGAAACTTAAGAGAGTGAACATTTCTCCAGAGATTATTGATCATAGGCAAAAACTATTCAATATCACAAATTTCCACAGAAGATCAAATTCATTATTCTTAATCTTTTATACTTCAATTGTAAGAGGGGTTATTCGGTAGCAGGTTAGAATTATGGCAGCTATTTTTTTTTGGTTTCCCTCCCGGTGTCCGCCTGTCCAGTATCCACATTGGAGGAGCCCCATTAAATCCGGATTCGCGTCGGAAAGTCCCACATTGGGGGTAAAGCTCTCCCTAACAAAGGTGACTCCGTACCCAAAGGGGCTCGAACCCGAGACCTCTTGGTTAAGGATGAAGGAGTACTTACCATTTCACCGCAACCCTTGTTGGTATGCAGCTATTAATAATGTGCATAACATAATACACAAATTCTCTCATATCTTATACATGTATTAGTTATGGAAACCAAATATCGCAATTAATTTTATACATGACTACTTTATTTTCTATCTACCTACCAAACATCGCATAAATTATACAGACATTAATACATGGATAAATTCATGGAACAAGAGTAACCACAAATAGATCACAATACCATAAACCAAAAAGAAAAAAGAAAAAAAGAGACTTACATTTTCACTTCATGAAATTTTCAGAATAGTTTTGGTGGGAAATTATAAAGATTGCAGAGGTAAGAATAAAAGAAGAATTAAAGTCAGAGCAATTCATACATTTTTGTCAAATGCATCAATTTAGTGAAAATAATTAAAGAGGATTAATTAATGGCAGAGAAAAGCTTAACAAAAAGCTTTAGTGAAAAGGGATAAGAATGGCTGTTGATGCGTGATTATAGCAAAAGTAGTAGAGATTAACCGTTTTTTTAGTTCCTTCTTTTCAGCCTAATCTATATATTAACACTTTCACACACCAAACTAATTATGACCGCTAGTCAAATATATATAAAAAAGATATACTACATCGTTTCAATTTATTTATTCTATTTTTCCATTTTAATTCATTTAAAAGGATAAACAAATTGAAATGAAAAAAATGAACTAATTATATACATAAAATTATATGAACAGTCAAATATTATTTTGATGAGCGATTGTTTATTGATAAACTGTATTAATTTGTTCAAAGTATAATATCACACTTTTAAAATATTCAGAACTCTAGAAATATACAAAGAAAAGTACTTTAAATATAATTAAAATTTGAAAGTATGACCAAATCCTTCGTAGTAGGTAATGAACTCATATTGTATTGAAATGGATAATTGAAATTAAACATACAATTATAAGAGTTCATCATTCTAATTGCTCCAAATAGTAACAAATCCTTCCAAGGGAAGAAGTAGAAATAAAAAGGGAGAATGGAGGGATGTTCCAGATTAATCTAAGTAACTAAGAAATAAGAGACAAGTTCATAGCATAATGCTAATTGAATATTTCCCTCTTCTATATATAGGAATCTTCCCAGGGTCCCAAATATAATTTGACATCTTCTCACTCACGTAGGTCCTCCAGCTAAGTTCTATTCATAACATAGTATAGCTACATAATTGCTATTCTATGTCCCTTAAAGACGAGATTTGATTATTTTTTTCATTGACTAATTCCATGAAGTTTCTTCACTTCTAATTGCAACGAATCTAGAGATTTGTTGCAATTTCGATAGGAAAAAAAGGAGTAAAATTTAGAATTTAGAATTTATCTAATAATTATCGAATTTGAGATTGATAATAAATTAAAGTTATTTAACATAACGAAGTGAAATATATCAAAGAATGAACTTAGTCTTCAATTACAAATAGGATCCTTTATGCCGTCGATTGTCCGTTTGCTTCCACTGAGAAATAATAAAATGAAGAGATGAAATTTCTTTTCGATAATACGCCAGGTGAAACTTGACTTTCAAAATATTTTTAAATGGTCACATGGTAGGATCTTCCTTTGACCTTTCAAATGTTATCTCTTTGTTTAACAATTGAGTTTTAAAATGACATCATTTCAAGATTCTTTTATCAATTTAAAAATAATATTTCAAGGCTAAGTTGGTAAATTAAAAGAAAATAATGTAAAATTAAAAATGGTCATCAGTATGAATATTGAATATTACTAGGCAATCACACAATCTTACTGCTCGTGCTAAGAATTCTTTTGCCTTTTTTAAAAAAAAAATGTCATTAAAGACAGTATATTGTTTTATTAATCGATACTCCTATGATTTATCCATTAGTTCAACCATTTATTCACTTCATAAAATATTGACAGCTAGCGCTTATGAAATGCTGCCTTTAGGTAGGTTAGGGCATAGAATCTTTTCATAAAATCTATAATAGGGTTGAAGTTTATTTAGTATATACTCCATCAGTCCATCAATAGTTATTTATTATATTAAAAATAGTTGGTCAATAATATTTCTTTTGTCCCTAATTATTTGTTCATATTTTTTTAGTTATTCTTAATTACTTGTCCATTTTGACAAATCAAGAAATGACAATTTTTTTTAATCTATTATACCCTTAATTAATTACTCTGAAAAATGTAGAACTTCTTGAAAATCTTAAGTTTTTAATTCATCCACTTCATAATTAATAAGAGTAAAATGATAAACTCACTATGTCAAACATTGTTTTCTTAATATGTGTATCAATTCAAAAGTGGACAAGTAATTAGAGACAGATGGAGTAAGTAATTTAGAAAATCAAGAGATAATTTACATATTGTGTCTATTTTACCCTTGTTATTAAATACTTATTTATCATCTAACAGATTTTTCAAAACATTAAATTTAATAAAGTCAAAGAATAATATAGTAATATTACCCTATTATTTATTGTTTCTTAAGAGGTATGTTAAATCAATAGTGGATAACTATTGCCGGACTAATGGGATATTTCGATGCATGCTATAATTTTATCGATTCCATTCTCAGTATCAAACAATCTCATATATGATTCTATGATCAATAAAATGAGTGAAAATCATAGAAGATTAATGTTTTACATAAAAAAAATTTATATAAAACAAAATCGTAAAAGCTAATGGAGACTATTAGAGGTAGGGGTGTTCACGGGTTGGTTTGGGTCGGTTATTGGTCAAAATCAAAACCAAATCAACTTAATCGGTTTTAAAATTATCAAAATCAAATCAAACCAAATATAATATACATTTATGGATTTGGTTGTTTTCGATTTTGGTTTGGTTTGGTTCGGTTATTCGATTATTAACCATACATAAAAATAAAAGAAACAATTCATTCAAAATGTGAAAAAGTGACAACAATCCATTCAAACGAAAAAATAGTTAGAATGATTGCCATTACAAAACTTTCGATCATTGAGTTTTCTGAATAAAACTTCAAAATTAACTATTTTGGCATTAGAAGGAAGAGACAATCACATTTTCAGTCCCACAAAGAATTTCCATAGACACTCATATACATGAAACCAATAAGAAAAATGTTCTCACTTTGGACATTTTCTCTTTCATAAGTAAATTATAAATAAATTTTGATGAAACATATATAAAATCTTTAAAATTGTTTATGAATATAATATATTATGTATGTATAATAATAAAATTTATGTATATAACTTGTTGGTTCGGTTCGATTATTTCTTCGGTTTTTTCGAACAAAATCATAACCAAACCAAATACTATCGGTTCTTAACAATCTAAAACCAAGCCAAATCAAAACCCAAATTAAATCGATTCATTTAATCGGTTTGATTTGGTTTTAATGATTTGGATCGATTTTTATTCAAACCATGAACACCCCTAATTAGAGGTAACAAAATCAGTTCATAAAATCATGATCCACTCAACTCATTTAGATTTAGGCGGGTTACTAATCCACTTACTTATTTAATTAGATTCATTTTGATTTGTTTATTTCAATTTATTCTTATAATGGATTGATATACGATTCAGATTAACCAATGAAAATACTGTCAAAATATTTTTTATATGACATATTTCATATAGTCATAATATAACAATTTTTTAAAATTATTAAGTATTCAAATAAATTATAAGAAATCAAACTTTAAATTTTAAACTTTAAAAAAAATTGAACTGATTAAATTATGACTCACTTTTTAACTTATCTCAATCAACAAGTAATATTTAAATGGGTCATTGATCCGTCCATTTTAACATTTTCAAATTTAGTTCAATCCGTCCATTTGATATCCTCGGAGGAAGAATGCATTCAATAGTCACATGAGATAGGACATATATAGGAGTCAAAGCCAAAATGGAACCTTTTTTCCTTCAAAAAATAAAAATGGTACATCAATTTTTTTTTTAACCAAAAGGGTAAAATCGCTCCTGACGGAGCGATTTTTTTTCCACAAAAATTGACGTTGTTCAGTTAAAATCGCTGCTATAGAAGCGTTTTTGTTAAAAAAAAAAATTAAATTTTTTTTTTACATAAATCACTGCAAGGGTAGCAATTTAATTATTTTTTAAAAATTATTAAACTCGCTGCAAGTGTAGCGTAATTTCTTAAACAAGCGATTTAACTTCAAAAAAATTATTTTATTTTCGAAAAAGGGTCTAAAATACCCTTCTTCCACCTTTGGGCTCCAAAATACCCTTCCATCCACCTATATGGACCTATATTACCCTTTCACTTTGAGAGTAATAAGTATTCCTTTTATTAATGGACGTGGCAACCTTTAATTGGCTGAAATTTAAATTAATATACCATCTTTAGTAATTCAAATCAGTTCTTCATCTATTCATCCATGGGTAGTAACAAATTAGCGAAATCCACTCATAAATTCCAGAATTAAGGGAAAACAGAGGATCAAAATAATTACCAAAGGTGATACACAAATGGGCAATCTTTAGCTGCTATACTAACCAAATTGGGTTCTCTAACACTAATCCCTAAATTCAACTAGTAAAAAAACACTATACTTTACCATAAAGAAGAGCAATGCAGTTCACTGTGTGAAAATATTAACAAAAATACCATCTTTAGCAATTCAAATAAACTCTTAAGCTATACATCAATGACACACTAACAAATTAACGAAACTCCATTTGTGAATTCCAGAAATTGGGTAGAAAACAGAAGATCTGAATAACCCCCAACAACAAATCACACCGATCAAGTGTTCGATCTAAGACATTTTGAGAGTTTCTATTATAACTGCTTGATGTTTTTATATTGTTATCTTTTTTAACAAGTGGACAATTGACTACTACTCCTGATATAGAGAAATGAGTGGATATAATTGCTACTTTACAAGCTAAGAAGGACAGCAGTGAGGTTTGTCCCAGTGCTACATGTTTTTCGGATGAATGGAACTTTACTGAAGCACTCTTAGACATTTTCATTTTAGTTGAATCTTGAATTAGTAGAGTATTTTCCTATTTTATTTAGTTAGGTTTGTAATTTGATGGAAAGGTAAACTGTATGCAGGGCAGGGATTTTTGAGCTTTTCTCCATTGAGAAGAAGCTGGGCTTGGAGAGTATGAAGTTGAGGAAGCAGCTTTAATGGTGGAGAGTATTTTTGGATAATTAAAGACTCCCACATCAATAATGAAATTATTAATTATTACCTTAAAAAAAATTGTTAAGTGAAAGGGTAATATAGGTCCATATAGGTGGATGGATGGAAGGGTATTTTGGAGCCCAAAGATGGTGAAAGGAGGGTATTTTTGTTCCATTCCCTATACTTGAAGGGTATTTTAAGGCCTTCTCCATTTTATTTTTATCAAAACGCTGCCATTTTTATTTTATTTTTTCATAAAATCGCAGCAATTTATGTAAAAAAAATTCTTTAATTTCTTAAAAAAAATCGCTGCTACATTATTTTATTTTTTTTAAAAAAGAATTTTTGAGAACAACTTTTGGACAAAATCACTGCCACAACAACGATTTTAAGGAAAAAAAGAAAAAAAAATTGGAGTTAGTACCGATTTTTATTTCTTTTAACGGAACGACGTCAGCAATTTTGCCCTTTTGATTAAAAAAATTGAAAGTGCCCTTCTTGTTTTTTTGAAAGAAGTTGCTCTTTTGGCTCCGGATTCACATATAGTATAGTAAAAAAAAGGAGGAAGGATGAGTCAAAACACCTTTACTATCTATTATTTCCTTCTTTTCCTAGAAAACGCCCAAAACAACATGTTACAAAACTACCGAGCAAAGATAAAAATACGATACATAATTTTGAGTGTGATCAGACAACCAAAAATCAAACAATGACAGAGCAGCATACCAAAAAAAGAAGAAGCAAGAAATAGAAACGAAGAACAAAACTTTACGACGACTTTTTCGTAATCACCATCCTTTCTAGTGTGTTTATTTCCTTCTATGTTAAATGATTAGAAAATAAATCCCATAAATTCTCCCAAAATTTCACTGCTGGCAATATCTCATGTAACAATAAGGTCGATCGAATAACCAAATACACTCCTATTTAGTTCCAGTTTTTCATTGCGATCAAGTACTTTGTTCAACTCGGCCATCAAGTTACTACATATGTTCGATCAACGGTCAAAGGGGTTCAAAATAGTGCATTTTAACTACTATACATGTATCGATAAAACTTCGTGAGTTAGGAGGCTATGAGATCACAGAACAAGACAAGTAGATGTGTCTATTTTGCTACTCGGCCCAAAAATGATATAATCGTCTCATTATAAGGAAACATTGTACAGTTGCTAATCCATTGTACAAGACAGCTACAACAATAGGTCTAATTGACAAGTCCTTTATCGTCTTGAGGATTAAAAAACTCACAGTTACTTAACGATCGCAGTTTGATTCTGATCTGCAACGCTATTGTTGAACTTTCCACTAGGTACTCGAACTTTGAAACTACCCTGTTTTGTGGGCTTTGGAACAAAAAGAGAATTCAACATTTTCTCCAAAGACTGAACAGTGTATTTTGCATATTTGGAATTTCCTTCTTGTTCAACCAACGGCCCATAGTTCTGCATGTAACTCCGATATACAGGTACAATCGCCTGAATGATGAGCTGGCATGCCTTTTCTCTTAGCTCTTTGTCAAGCATGATCCAATTAGACTGCTTCTTATACATGTCATCAAAAGCTTCATTAAAAGCTTTTAATCTTTTCTTAACAAGATCGCGAGCAGTGGCACGCCCACCAGAGAAGAGAATAAGACCTTCCCGGCTTAATAGAGCTGGAAGCTTAGCCCAGCTCTCTTTCAAGAAAACGGCAGAATAGTACTCCTTGTACTGTTCATGTTCTCTCAACCAAGAATCTCCCAAAAGAATACCAAGCTTTGTGCCTTTCAGATCCTTGTAAAGATGCCAATGATTGTTCATCAAGAACACGTATGACAAGGTATCATCTTTGTATCCCTTGGACCATATCTCTAGATTAAGCTGAACAGCTCTCATAATATTCAGTAGCTCATCAAAGAGAAGCCGCTCTTGAAATATTTCACGCTTCCAACTTCTTTCAATTACCAAAACTTGGGTGAGCATTGGCTTATAATCATCTCCAAGCAGCTTATTGCAGTAGTCGGTGATAAAGATGATAAGTTTCGGGACACCACCATCTGGAGGAGGTGGTATTTGCCTCTGCAATTCAACTTGAACCTGAAGTTCCCAGAAGAGTTCACTAGCCCCATCAATCACCCTCTTGATGAGATCCCTCGTCAACCTCTGGATTTCAGCACATGCAGCTCCACCAAAGAGACGATTGAAATCCAATCTCAATTTGTTTAAAGATGCAAAGATATCTAACAGTTTTAACATCTTAATTGGATCCTTCTTACTCTCCGTAACAGTTTTTCCAAACTGAAGGAATGCAAGAATACCAGCCTGGGCAGCTATTTTAGCGAAACAACCCATCCACACATCCAATCCTAATCTATCAAAGACATCATTACAGAGTTTATACTCAGCCTCTAAAAGATGTTTCACAGCAAACTCTAGATGCTTACCCCAATTAGCAATGTGGCCCTCTATGCTCTGCACGTCATTGAACTCGGAGACTGAAATCTCGAGGTAATCCAAATTAAGTGCCTGCAAACTTTCCCTGACATTAGAACTCCGTACTTCAACATAGATTAACACACACTTTTCAAGCCTGTTATTTGCAACCAATCTGCCAAGTATACTCTGTAGCTTCTTTATAGCAGCCACAGGCAAAAGGGATGGAGCTATGCAGGCTTGTTCACCTGGTAAGTCCGAAGTAGACATAGGCAACGGAACACTATTTTCAGTCAGTAACCGCCTAAATTCATTTTCCAATCTATCCAACGCAACCTCAAGAAGTCCTCCATCAAGACAACTCCCATCCTCCCCACTATGCAACTCCCTCAGAGCAGTCAACGCCTCCTTTAAACTAGAAATAAACTTGCTATCAGCAACATTATGATCCTCCAGATACTCCACAATGTCCGCCAACCACTGAATCGCCATGTCACAATTCTCCCCCAAAAATCGTAATGCCTCCTTAAGCCTCTTGAGCACACCAAAGTACCCAGGGAGGTCAGATTCAGGATCAGACAAAGAGTTCTCAAGCCCATGAATAGCATCAAAAACCTTAAGAACAGCAGCAGAAGGTACCACAGCACGATTAATATGCCCAACGACAGCCCCAAGAGCATCTTGATCAGCCCTAATTGGCCTAATCGCAGCCTCCAAAGAAGGCAATCTCTGATTAATCTCAACTAATCTTGGCCTAGCTTTTTCAAGAGATAAACCTATGTCTTTAGATTTCTCTAAATTAACCCTCATAGATTTCCTAGCAGATATCAAATGTTCAACACCTTTTTCCATCATCAAATTAATCAAAAATTGCAAAAACCAACTGAAAACACAAACCCCACCACTGAATTTCAAATCTCAAACCACTTCCACAACCAAAAATTTATTGTGTATCCCTTTTGGGCATATATGCAATGCACACAATAAACTGAAAGAACAAAAATTCAATCTGATTCTTGTAGAAGTAAACTTCCATTGTTTGCTTCAGCAAACTTTCAACAACCCAAAAGAGTAAGCAGCAGAAAAACAACAAACTACTAACAACTAGTTGTAAAATCAAGAAAAGCAAAAGTTAATCAAACAAGAAACAGCAGAAGAGATATATGGCTTCCAAGAACTCACCGAAATTGTCGGCAAACCAAAACAGAGGTTAAAAGTACAATCTTGACGGAGACCTCGTATAAATGGAATCAAATTCGAAAAATATTTGAAATCCGAACAAGAATGGATGACCTAAAGTCAAAATTGGGAACTGCCCCCGTTTTTACACTAGAAAGTGCAACTGATTGACAGCAAATGCATTAAGTTTTTGTTAGTCTTGCTGATATTAAAGAGAACAAAAAAATTAATACTGGGATGATTCTACTTTGTCTTCTTCTTAAAAAAAACATTAGGGATTGTTTGGTTGTCAAACAAGTTGGGCACCATTAAGTAATATTTCATTGGTTTATTTTAACTTTTTCATTATATTAAAAATAGATATTCATTTTCAATTGTTATTGATTGTCTTGTCTAATCTCTTTTTTTTTTTTTTTGGGGGATTGGATCCTCACATTTTTTTTTCAATATTTTCTTCGGGTTGCTAACTCAATGGTAGAGTACTTGACTTTTAAGTGCGGCTAATGTCTTTTACACATGTGGATGAAGTGAGGTAGTCGTGCATATTCTCTCAAGTTTGAAAGATAGCACCTGATCACTTAGTTCTTAATTATTTTTATTATTAACGGAAAAGGACCTAAAATATCGATCAATTATTTGAATTGGTATATAACTATTCTCCATCCACAGTTCAGCCCGCAAATACCCCTGACGTCAACCTTTTAGTTCAAGAATATCCTTATTATATTCAAAAGGCGATATAATTCATTGTCATTCTTAAGGAGTGCGCCAAATTAATAATGCACAAGTAAAAATGGCCGAGGGAGTAATTGTAAAGCAAATATTAATAATGTTTCGATTGTAATGTAGAACTTCGAGTAAAGATTTATTTATTAGTCATTACATATGAATTATTCTTTCTGTTCAAATTTATTTGTTCAATATTGACTTGACATAATTCTTAAAAAATAATAAAGACCATAGTAATTCTATTGTAACACTTCTATTCTATTTAGTATAACGTGGGAAATAAATACATTAGAAATAAGTCGCACTTAATGATTAATAGGAGTAATGAAAGTAACTTGTTCGATTTGGTGAGAGAGCACTTCCATACAAAGAATAAAAAGGGAGGGTTGGAAGAAGTCAGTACAAGTTCCGTTTATTAGAATAACATTTTTACTTGTGCAAATACGAGACATAATGATCGAGGTTAATGATGTTCATACGGAAGTTGTAATATTGAAGGGTGTGTCTTATGAATGACCATTTAATTCTATCGAAAGCTTTCTATATGTCAATTTTTGCCATGAAAACCTGGTTTTCCCTTTCATCTTCTTGAATGTGATATAACATCCTGCACAATGAAAGCATTATTTGTTTACTAAAGACTGCTTCCTCGATGGTATTTTATATTTTATTTTGTTTTATTTGTGTAAGTCCAAATTGTTGGAATAATATTTTTTCTACAATTTTCCGTGACATGTACGTAACAAATTTAAACATTCATTAGTGACAAAAAAAAATGAGGCCTAAACGTCCTACTAACATTTAATACTTTAAACTAAAGACAACAGCCAACAAATTATGTACTCATACTACAAATAATGAAAATTTCTTTTTGAATGAAAAATAAGTGTAGAACTAATTCAACTAATAAATATATTATATTTATTATTTATTAATTAATTTAAAGTCTTAAATATGAAATATTTTATACTAAGACAATAACACAATTGAGTCGGTAAAGAAAATAATAACCAACTATATTTTCAACTAGAAAAAGATTAGGAAAAAAGTTACTAAAAACATGTTTAATCCTTAACTACAATGTAATGGATTAAACTCTTTAGTCCCAAATAGAATAAGATAAGGAAAAAAGTTACTAAAAAATACGTTATTCCGAAGTAGAATAAGATTAGGAGGGGGAAAAAGCATTATAAATCTTATAAATATTTACTTTGAGAAGCCAATTAAGCATTCACAAACTAAAGTACTTATCAAAATCAAAATCAAAATTAAAATTAAAATCAAAATCAAGCGATGATCTAACAAAATTCGTCAAGTATGATGTGGAAAAAACAAGTACTAAAGCCTACATGTCTGAAATAAATTTTGTTAGACAACAAGTACTAAAGTCCACAGACCACTGTTAATTAAATTTGGTTAAACCGAAACCAAACCGAAATTATAATAACCGAATCAAACCGAATTTATTTCAGTTTGATTTGGTTTCACATTTTGTCAAACCGAAAAACCGAACCGACCGAACGCCCAGCCCTACTCAAAAATACCCTCGATGTTAATCCTTTGACTCATATTTGCCTTATTTTTAACAGCTCCCTTAAAGTAAAATTATTAAATATTTATTTATTATATTGCTTAATGTGATTGGTCCAAATTTAAACCTTTCTCAAATAAATAATAAAAATGATATTTTAAAAAAATATTTTTTTCTATAAAACCACTTATGATTCATATTTTGACCCGATACACTTGAAAATAATATTGAAAAAATAATTAATTTCATTATATCTTCCTATTGACCTATTTTAAATCAACCCCAATTTATTATAACGTAACCCAATTCATAAATGGGGATCCAACTAAAATCGATACTTACCCCGACGGATTGTTCATCTAAAAAAATTATTATTTTCATTAGTATAAAATTTTCTCTCAATTATCCAAATATCTTGTTCATTTTCTCTTTTATTCCTTTTTTTAATCTCTTATTCTTAATTAGGATATCCGGGACTCAAACTTGAAATGAACTCACATATTTATCTTCTTTTAATTAGTATTAATGTCATGATGGGATGAGGTGGGGATAAGAGAAATGATTATTTTTATTTTGGGTACACACAAAAAATATATATAATATTTGTACATATTTGCTTAATTAAGTCATCTTTTATTGAACTAATTATTTCTATATGAATGCATCGTTATTTTCCTCCTTTCTTTCTCTCTTGTTTGTCATAAAAAAAAATTAAAATAAAACAAAATGGTAGACAAGATCCAAATAGAATTTTTTTTGGAAGAGATAGGAAGTGAAGGGCCGGGGGGAATAGAGAGTAGATGTCTAACCTTTTTATAATTTTAAATTTACTATGAAATTCAAAATCAAGTCAATTATGCGAGCTTATATATTAAGTAATTTCAAATTATTTTAACGGAAAGGGCCTAAAATGCCTTAAACTATGAGATTTGGTACAATATTACCCTCCATCCACCTAATGAGTATGATCCGTTAGACATAAGAGTATTTTTGAGCCGAAAGGTGGATGTAGGGTAATTTTATACCAATTCAAATATTTGAGGAGCATTTTAGGCCTTTCTTCGTATTATTATTATTATTATTGTAGTGGTTGTTTGTGCATTGTCCATCTAACCATCTTAGGTTTAATTGAATTGGCAAAATAATGTGTACTTATTAGGAAGCTTTTTCCAGTACATACAAGCTAGGAATAATATAACGAATAAAATGCCCAAGTAGAATGGAAATGGGAAAAGAGAAAGCTAATCGCAATACACTTACCAAATTTTGTTAGGATTTATATTTGAAGTTAATTTTTTTCCTATTAATTATAAGTAGCCATTAAATATCAGTGCCCCTCAAAATCTTACTAAAATTATTATTTGCATACAATTTACTCGAAAAAGATTAGGAAAAAAGTTACTAAAAACATGTTTAATCCTTAACCTACAATGTAATGGAATAAAATCTTTAGTCCCAAATAGAATAAGATAAGGAAAAAAGTTACTAAAAAATACGTTATTCCGAAGTTGAATAAGATTAGGAGGGGGAAAAAGCATTATAAATCTTATAAATACTTACTTTGAGAAACCATTAAGCATTCACAAATAAACTACTCATCAAAATCAAGCGATGATCTAACAAAATTCGTCAAGTATGATGTGGAAAAAGCTTAAGGTGTTGGGAGCTGGTTCTTACGGAACTGTGACTCTTGCAACGCCGTTACCACAATACTATTCAGGGACTGCAATATATGGAGCTGTTAAATCAGCAGAAGTTGCTCATTCGTCTTCGCTTCAAGCGGAAGGAAAAATATTGGATGAGTTGAAAGGGTCGGATTATGTAGTTGAATGTATCGGAGAAGATGTGAGCATAGAAGACGATAAGCACACTTACAACCTCATGCTTGAGTATGCTGCCGGTGGAACTTTGCATGATTTAATTCATAACCCGTTGAATTTGATCATGGGGGAATCAGAGGCTGCTTACTACAGTTTTCAAATCTTAACAGGAATTTCTCATATTCATCATAATGGTTACATACATTGCGATCTGAAACCGGCTAATATACTTGTTTTTCCTCGTGCACAATTTGATGTTCCAGATTTGAAATTGGCTGATTTTGGATTGTCGTTGAGAACAGCTGAATCACATACATATAGGGGAGAACGTTCGAAGAATATTAGTGGCTATTATAGCCACAGAGGAACTTTAATATACGCAGCTCCGGAATGTTTAGTGTATGGGATTCACGGTACAGCTGTTGATATTTGGGCACTTGGCTGCATTGTGATGGAGATGCTTACTGGGAAGCGGTTATGGCCTGTACATAAAAACAAGGATGAATTAATGTTCATGATTGCGCATCAAAAACCAGAGATTCCAAAAAATATATCAGATGAAGCGAAGGATTTTCTAAGCAAGTGTTTGGAAAAGGATAACTGTTTGAGATATAGTGCTGATTTGTTGCTTGATCATCCATTCATCAAGAACAGTTGTTATAAGAAGCTGATGGAAGATCGATTAATGTATCCTTATGATCGTCTAGGATGCAGAGATTGGGTTTCTTCAGAGAACTTGTTTTCGACAATTAGTCCTCATGACTGCAACTTGAGAGGATCAATGTAGAGGGGCCTCGAATTGAATTTGAGAGACTTACATGTATATTAACTCGTGAATCTCTAACAAAACTGATTGATAGCTTAGTGGTAATGTCGTGGATCGAAATGCTTGTTGTTCTTTTAACTCGATGAAGTTGTGCTTCTGATAAAAAACTAGCCAGTTATGTTTAGATTTATATTTGAAGTTATAAATTTTTATTTTATAGGTTTAAATGTGATCTTCTTTATGCAATCGTAGTTGGTTTGATGAAATGAACAGTACTGTAAGATAGATATGGCTTTTGATAATGTTGACTTTGATCTATAATTTTATGTCTTTTATTAACCTACATATACATTGATTTTGCCTTATTTGTGAACATAAAAAGAAATGGCTTAATTTCTTAAAATTCTTTCTCTGTTTATAATTGGTAACTACTTAATAGTTATTGCAGTCATTTGGTATGAAAAATATGCATTTAGGAATTAAGTTTGCATTTTGGTTTTCAATTCTCAGATCATGAGCTCCCCTGCTAGTCTTTCCTTTATTTTCTCAGACTAAAAAATGCATGTTAGTTATAATGTAACTAAGATGAAGGGCCCATTTTGCGAAGTTGTCAAATTATATTTGGGACTCTCAGAAGGCATCTATATATAAAAGAGAAAGAGAAACATAATTTATTAGGGCTCATGCTATGAAGTTGTCTTTATTTTGTCCCTTTCTACAGGCTTCTTCGTATACTTTTTGAAAAAATTACTTGTGGGTTGTGCTATATTTGATAGCACACAACAACAAAGATATGACAACTAAAACATAACCAATGGTAAAGTTTGTTAAAAGAACCAAACAAATTGCTCTATTTCTTGCAACATTTAGTGTATTATTTTGATTGTTTCATCTTAGGTACAAGTTTTATTTGTATGCCATGACACTCTTCCTAGAATATCAGTATAGAAACTGTTAGTCTACTTATTTTATCACGAGTTGACTAAGTTGTCATATTTCTTCCTCTTTTCTTTTTGGGCATAATAAGAGGTCAAGTTTTCTTGAAACTAATAGTTGTCCAAAGTATACTATAACAAAAATATTTTTTATCGGTAATAAATATGCACATTAACGAAGAGTGCTAGAGCCTTTACCGACATTAATTAATTGTCATTAGGTTAAATGTCGTTGTAGACTTTAGGAAAATTTATAGAGAGTACTAATTTTCTCTAAAATACATATTTAGCAGCAATTTAGCTATTAATTGCCATTAAAGATCATTTTGTTGTAGTGATATCTCTTTCTTTTGGCTTCTTTCAATTAAATTTGTGAATTGTAAACTTAGATACAACCCGACAAACTATCCTTTTTAAAAAATATGTTAGCAACATGTCTTTTCTTCTTGATTGTTAGGAAAGTAACTTTGTAATTGCATATTATAACCAGAACAATAATTATGGTTCAATTTCAAATAATTTGGAGGCGGTGAATGAAACATAAAAAATAGTAATGACTATTATTCTGAAACAATGAGGGAAAACCTTTATGATATTAACAATTTTAGGGTCATTTTTGACATATACATGATACGACATACTATAATAAAAAATAGATTGATGGAGGTTCATAAGAAAGGAGCCGAAGGTCCTCCATATGAATTTTGTTAGTTATGTTCTTGTATGGACGTGTTGTTCAACTTTACTTGGGAGTGTTGTTGTTCGAGGCTTGTTGGTCTCGTCATTAATGTCTGATGTTGTTATTTATATTTCTGACCAACTATTTTCATGGAGATTTTCATAGACTTATTTCTTATACTTAAAATATCTCTATGACTCATAATTTTTTTGCGACTAAAAAGATAATTAAAAAATATAGCATTTTAGATTTTAGAAGAACGCTTTGTCTTTAGATAAAATGTTCTTAACAATGTAGTGCATGTATAAAAAATACAGATATCATATGTAAGCTTAATAAAAAAGTTCAATTCGCACGGATAATTTACCTAGTATCATAATAATTGATAGGAGTAATTCAAAATGTAATATGAAAATTACGATAAAAAATAGATTTGCTTGAATTTCAAACAAAATGCACCATATATATTGAGACGGAGAGAGTATATACTGAATGACTAAATAAAGTTACTGCCTACGGAGATGTTCAAGTTTTGAAAATTGTTTCAAATTATCATCTATTTCAAATGATAATATTAACGATGATAGAAAATATTATTATTATTGTTGTCGTGGTTGTTTGTTCATTGTCCATCAAACCATCTTAGGTTTAATTGAATTTGGCAAAATAATGTGTACTTATTAGGAAGCTTTTTCCAGTACATACAAGCTAGCAATAATATAACGAATAAAATGCCCGAGTAGAATGGAAATGGGAAAAGAGAGAACAAATCGCAATAAACTTCCCAAATTTGGTTAGGATTTATATTTGAAGTTAATTTTTTTCCTATTAATTATAAGTAGCCATTAAATCTTAGTTCTTACTAAAATTATTATTTGCATGCAATTTACTCGAAAAAGAGTAGGTAATCCTTAATCTATAAGGTAATTGATGATTACTAAAAACACATACGGTTATGGTCGGGAAATAAAACCAGCGATGAAGTAAAGTTCATGATTGCTCATCAAAAAACGAAAAATATATCTAATGAAGTGAAGGACTTTTTAAGAAAGTATTTGGAAAAGAGATATAGTGCTAATTTGTTGCTTGATCATCCATTCATCAACAACAGTTGTTATACGAAGATCGATTAATGTATCCTTATGAAAGGGAGCGCGAATTGAATTTGAGAGACTTACATTTAAGAAGCCAAGAAGATGGATGAGAACACGCTCATTTTATTAATTAATTATATTTTTCAATCCCATGTAAAGATATGACACATACGCGTAACTCAACCCCAAAACTAGCTCATGATGGGAAGTTTGTCCAAGTCCATATAAGGAGACCAAATTCTCATCCATCTACCGATGTGGGACATCTTAATATTCCCCCGCACCTCAATTGGAGCGTGAACACTTCTAAATGGGGACACATCATCGGTGAACAACAAATGGGGATGGGGATGGGGATGGCTCAGATACCATGTTGAAGTGCGTAGCCATTTCATCTAAAAGCTTAAGCTGTTAGAAATACCATACTTTTATTAATTTATCAATACTAAAATCTAGGTTATTAATTTTGTATTAGTTATTCAACAAATTAAATTGATTGGTTGATATTTCCTGTCATATGGATTCACGTTAATCACTATTCAATGCACGTAGTTTGTGTGTTGATAAGCTCAATATTGCGCCAAGATTGTGCATTAATTGACTATAATAAAAGTTTTTTCCTCTGATGTGGTGTCTTTGTAGAAGAGCAAATTTTGAATTATCAACCCCCCCCCCCCCCCTTCCCAACTACCACAACTATCTATCTCAGTCCATTTTGACCCGCTAATGCACATCAAATAATGCTAACCTTTCCCGTTGATCAATTATTATGTGTGCTCTTGATACACATTCAAGAAAAGAAAAACGAATGATGATTTGAAAATCGACACATCGCAAAGAGGTTGTGGATAGAGTGATCAAATGTAAAAGCTTTATATTTCCCAAGGTTTAACCAGCATCCATAAATGGCCTACCAAACTGACCATTTACACTTCAAATTGAGTTCAATGTAGGGTTGACAAGATATGAAAAGAATGCAAGGAAGCTGGAAATAACGAAAACCTATGGTTTATGGTCCTTGCATCTTGCCTTTGTTTATTGCAACTCTTAATCATCTTCTCTTTCAGGTGGAAGGCCACAAGGCAAAAGCATTTTCTGCACAAGCACAAGCAACTATGCATTGTTAGTAATAATAGTATAAGACCAAATCAAGGATGTAAATTCACAATCTATCATATATACGTCTAATGATATAGAAATTCAATACTTTTGCTTGTTCTATCTTATAAAATGGAAAGAATATTAGCAAGTTGTAATCTTTCCATGGCAGGTGATAAATAAACTTGGAACGTTCTCTCTTCCACGTGACCCAGCTAACCCTTTCATCAACACTGAAATTATTAAGGAAGTCGCTGGCTCTCCAGATAAGTAGCTTTAAAATTATTGCCTTTAACAGGTGGTCATACAAACATCCACGAGTGGGATCATGTTGAGATGACGACTAACTGCATATCTACTATAGCCTTTCCAAAAGGCATACACATTGGAGATGAGTCTGCTTTCTTAATGTTATCTGACTAACCTCTAGCCTATAAAATTATTTAAGTGGCAACATAGCAATGGTTGTTGGGCTTAACAAGGTTTAAACCACTACAAATAACTACAGGCAAGTCTAACTGTAGCTCTACATCACAGACTTTAAGACTTCTAAGTTCACAAAAATAGTTACTCCCTCCATCCCAAATTATGCGGCATACTTTCATTTTTAGTTTGTTCGAAAAGAATGTCAATACTTCCTTATTTAGAAATAATGTAACTTTAAACTTCTAATTTTAACATTAATGAGACGATTTATAGCCACATAAAATGCCTATAGCTTATTTTAGAACACAAATTTTTCTTTCTTAACTCCGTACTCAATAAAAAATCGCCACAAAAATTGGGATGGAGGGAGAACTGTTTTGGAAGTGCAACAACCTACTAGTATATAATCACAAAATCTCCATTTGTTAATGTTTCAGTCAAAGGACTTCATGTTTTCCTCCTTTTCAAAAATATCAATTTCCATCTCTGCGGTAAGGAAGTAAAATTATTGTTGGGATGTCCTTTATATGTTGGAAGCAAGACAGTGATTACAAGCAGTCCCTAAAGGAAGGTTCAAGAAACACATCTTCCTTCTCAATTTTTCAGTAGAGCTTGACCTGAAAAGATTCAAACCAGAGGAAGATTCGGAATCCTCAAAGACTAGTCTTTCCAGAATGCAGATAGAATCAGCATGGCAAAGCGTAGGTACACCTTTATATAAAAGGCCAAATGGAGCTCAACAGTAAGCTAGTACCCAAACAGCTCCCTCTAGCTCTATGCAATTCAAAATTTAAAGCATACACTCGCACACTTTAGCATTGAAAAGTGGTGAACCCGCTAGGGGGCATTCTGCAATAAAGTCAATAGTCATGCATATTCCCCTCTAGCAGATGAAGTTGAATGGTTTCAAGTAGCAGGTTTTAGTCAGCAAGGACACACTTGCTTTAGGTAGAGCCAACTCACTCAAGTCTAGCAATCACATTTTCTAGCCGGTGAAGTGGGGATTCAAGTGGCAGGTTTTAGTCAGAAAGAAGGACACACTTGCTTTAGGTAGAGAGCCAACTCACTCAAGTCTAGCAATCACATTTTCTAGCCGATGAAGTGGAATGGATTCAAGTGGCAGGTTTACTCAGCAAATGGACAAACTAGCTTTAGTTAGAGCTAACTCGCTCAGGCCTAGCAAGCATATAGCAAAAGGATAAAGAATACATCCAAAAGGTGGGCAATGCTCATGACAGCACTAGTTCCTTGACATACCCTCAAACTATAGGTATAAATGTTCCAACCCTCATTGATGACTACACATATCATGAATCTTCTCTACATTTTCTACACCCGGCAACCTAGCATAATCTCCTAGATTGACCAACCAAAAGCTCCCAGAAACTGCATGTGCATCCCAACTTTATGGTCTAGCATCTACTCCAAATTTCGTGTTAGTTCAGATCCTTGGTAATTTCTTTTGGAACCTCAACTCAAACTTGATAATAACTCAAATTTGATCCAAAATCACGAAATCCTTCTTTACCCCCCCTCCCCCCTCCAACCCCCGGGCGGATGATAAGAAGTTATAAATAGGGAAAACCCACACACTTAGATTGACAGCCATCCTTCTTACACGCTCATTTACAAGAAACCTTGCCAGTTTGATATTAAGTTTGGAAAGAGTACAAGCTTTTCTAACTGGTAATATTTTAATCGAAAAAACAAAAAGAAGGCAACATGAAGGTGCTACAACTTACTAGTGCAAATAAATCATTTTTTCAACAAAAGACAATGCTCTTGCACAATCTATAATCTTAACATCAAAGCAGCAGCAAGTTCAATCATCTAGTTGGTAAAGGAACACACAAAAGTGCACTAATAGCACTTTGTTCACTCATTATGCAAGTCAACGAGAAAACTGAAAACAATTCCTTACACAAGCTAGCATATTAAGATCTAAGAAAACGAAATAACCACCAAAACTGCAAAACAAGATAAACATTTTCAACAAAGCACAAACCTGCATAAAATTGTAGCGTTCTCTTCCAATTGATTCATTTTCTGCAATGGCAAAATACGCCAACATTGGATAGTGCCC
Source organism: Solanum piurae (assembly GCA_029582685.1). NCBI lineage: Eukaryota > Viridiplantae > Streptophyta > Magnoliopsida > Solanales > Solanaceae > Solanum > Solanum piurae. The sequence continues at coordinate 10,418 of JAJOOO010003911.1, read as the reverse complement.
AACATAGGATGCATAGCTGTCGCGCTGAATGTTTACCGCCCACTCACTAAACCAGATAAAGAATATCCAAAACTTCAGTTATTATAGTTTAACAATAAATGTCTAACAGAGACAATAAATAAAATCAATTCCAAAAAATGCAAAAGTAGGCAACTTACAATCTAGTCAAATCGGCATGTCCTGTTCCAACATATTTAGCTTGTAAGTGCTCAAGCTGGGAGTTGATATTGAACCTGTCACTAGCCTGTAGTCACTCGTTAATCAACTGTATATTCTACGAACAGAGAAAAATTACAGTAACATGCACACTGAGCTACACAAAATAAATTAGGGTTATGGGAAGAAAATTTTGGGTGTTCGTGGAGATCTGGAAGATAATAATCAAATATGAATATGAAGGTAAAAATAAAAATACACAAACATATGTAAGTTGCGCATGAAATTAAAAATTACGAAAAGACATAAAAATCGAAATTGAAAACATATACACCAAAAAGGAAAAACATATTAGGGTTTTGGTTAAGAAAGGGGAAAGAAATTGATCGAAAAGGAGAAGATAATTGAAATTGATGTTAATTTACCTGCATTTTTTGTACAGTGAGAAGATTGAAGGAGATGAGGTGAATAAAACAGAGCGCGATGTGGACTAATATATACTGTAGAAGACGGGGAGAGAAGTGGGTCACGTTTTCGGGTACATTTATATATGAGCGGCAAAAGTCGCCAATATAATTACGGAAAATATTACCTCAATCCACTTTTATTGTCCTAATTTATTTATTTTTATACTATTTGGATCATTGTTACCTATTGTATTGTATCGTTACTATACCTACAATATTTATTTTGATTGTTACTTAAAAATGTATTGTATTGTATTGTTAAATTTCGTTGTTAAGTAACAATTAAAATCCTTATTTTGTGAAACAACCGATTTGGTGTGTTCCCATTGTTACTTAATTTCTTTTTCCAATTATATCTTTACATAATATTTCAAAATATTATTTTACCATTTACCTTATATTATTTAATTCTAGTCAAACCTCCTACCCTAAAATAATTAAAGATATTTTAGTAAATTTATAAATTACAATACAGTACCATACAATCAAACCAAACAATTAAAATGTTATTAAACAATAACAAATAATACAGTCTAGCCAAACATTGTATCTACCATATAGTACAATACAATACAACACATTATGAAACAATGGGTAATAATGATCCAAACAGAGCGTTAAAGTCAAACTACTTTCTCCGTTCAACAATAGTTTTCCACTATACTAAAAATAAATGTCCAACAATACTTGTTTACTTTATGAAATACATGGATAATTTTACACTTAGTTCTTAATTTACCCTTATCATTAATTATAGTCATTTCCCTATTACATTTTTCAAGACATTGTATTTATTATATTCAAAGGGTGATATAGTAAAATTACCCTTATGTTTATAGTTTCTTAAGGGGTGTGTCAAGTCAATAGTAGACAACTATTGTTGGACATAGGGAGTATAAAAACTTTGACTAACATTTTACGATGTGTTTTTTCATCATATTGATAGGCAAAAAATTGCAATTTATAGTACTTTTCGTATAGTTTTTAATATTTAAATTTTTTGTTTAAAAATCGAATTAATGTAATCTAATTTAACTTTGAAAATTAATCAAATTGACTTTCGAAAAGTGTAACATGACAAATAAAAGTAGACGGGGAGTAGTAATTTTGGTCCTTGATTTGAAAGAAATTTTTCTTTTTGTGTGTGTTAACTTGAGGATGAAAATTACTATTTTTCCATAGTATAATATCTTTAAAAAATAGCACGAATTCTTAGTAGTCTTAATTACAATTATATGAGGTCTTTGATTTAGGTCCTAATGCTTAATACCAAATGATTTAGGAGCAATCCATCTTTGATCTTATTCTTTTAGAACTTTTCGTAGTATATATTTGCATGATACAGATCAAAATGACAAGATTGTATCCTTTTCAATGTTTTCTTGTTTTTTTAATTAAATTCGCCTGGAGGTGGCGAGAATTGATATGAATCCCTGTCTTTGTATATATATTATCAAATCATGAAAAATAGAACACATGAAGAAAGGGAGAGATAAAACCAAATAACCTTAATCAGAGGTCTCAGGTTCGAGCCCTAGGTATGGAGAAAATCTTGTTGGGAGCACCATCCACGAATGAGCCCTGTAATGGGCGATTCGAATTTAATCGGAGTTCCAATATGAGCTCCGGACACCAGGTGGAAAACAAAAAAAAACAGATAACCTCCTTGTAATTACTAAGCAAGTTGGGGACTTGTAAAGTTAGGTGAGTGTCACATCTGTAACGACATAAAGAATGAAGCTAATAGATTTAAAAAATTTGACAAGCTGGTAATAATATATTTCTAGAGATCCAAACATACAAAGTGAATTAATTGGACAACAATATTACTATACGATAAAGATCATATTAGTCTTTCTTAGATTAAAAAAGACATTTTAAGTACCACGTATTGAGCTATGTTAAATGTAAAATTTTGATGATTGACAAATATTATACAAGAATCAACTTATAAACATGTCTTAAATAAGCAATTGATAGTATTTATGATAACCAAAGCATATTACAAGTATAAGAAGATTACTTCTATTATATAAGCACTTTTTATCTAAATTTTACAAAAGAGAAAACTTTGTGAAATTCTGCAACATTCATAACTATCCTTCTACTAATTGGTGAGTTACTTATCAAGGGATCTTTGAAAAGAGAAATAAAAGTTAGTAATTTCTTAATCCATATAAACTAAACTTAAAAACTGAATGAATTAATACACATTTTGATGGTTTACTCATACAGGAAGACGTAGCAACATTTTAAAACTATCTTTAAATAGAGTACATATTTGTGGACTTTTTGTTAAATAAGTGAGATCTAACATAGATAAATTTGATGGTGTCATTAAATATTTGATCAATAAGAAAATGTGTTAGTCTTACAAGTTCAGCCTAGTGCCTTTAGTTCAAATTTTGTATTAGTCTTAAGAGATTCATTGAACACGCATAAACTATTAATTTAGAAACCAATAAATTAAAAGAACTTAAATTTCAAATTTCATAAGTTTCAAATTGTGGCTCCTCCTCCACCTTTGTGTGTGTGAGAGAGAAAACTCACTAATTTTCAATAAACATATATTAGATGAACACAGTTTTATAATTACAATAAATTCAATACCCAAAATTTTAAGAGTCGAACTCATCAAATTAAATTTCCCATTGCTGATTTGAGAAATATTCATGCAAATAACAAGTTGATGAGGTCCCAAATCCCTAGTACAGAGTCAGAGTCTTGATCATCTGTTGTTTGTTGTGCCTTACTACTATTAGTCTCTGAAGAACTAATATTACTGCATGATCCTCTTGAGGAGTTATGATCAGGATAATAGTTACTAATTGTTGAAAACAAGTGCTCCGTAGAAATCCAATTACATTTTCGAATCAGCACATTATCATCATCCATCTTCTTAATATTAATGTTCTTGATAATGAAAGGATGATTAAGTAACATCTCCGCAGTCCATCTCTGATTATGATCCCTCTCCAAACACTTACTCAGAAAGTCCTTCGCATCTTTAGATATATTATACGGAATCTCCGGTTCTTCATGTGCTATCTTCAACGCTAATTCATAATTACTTTTATATCCCGACCATACTCGCCTCCCAGCAATCATCTCTATAACAATGCATCCAAGTGCCCAAATATCAACATCTTTAGCATAAATCTCATTCGTAACTGATTCCGGGGATGCATACGCCAGAGTCCCTCTATGATGATGGGGATGCTTCTTCGAGCTGTCGTCGTCGTGTGTTTCAGTTGATTTCAACGACAGCCCAAAATCAGCCAATTTGAGACGCATATATTTCTCAGTAGGCGGGAAAACAAGAATATTCGCAGGTTTCAAATCGCAATGAATAAACCCTTTGTTATGAACATGAAAAATCCCCTCTAATAGCTGAAAAGCATAATACCCAGCCTCTGACTCTCTTAGGCTCATATTCGATTTACAAATTAAATCATGCAAAGTTCCACCAGCAGCGTACTCGAGCATGAGGTTATAAGTGTTCTTACCGTTTTCGACACTCACATCTTCTCCAAAGCACTCAACTACATACTCCGATCCTCTCAACGCCTGCAATATTTTTCCTTCCTCTTGTAGCGAAGACGAACGCGCAACTTCCGCGGATTTCACTGCTGCAAATATCGTAGACGAAGAGTCGACGTTCGTCGGCGCTGCAAGAGACACTGTACCGTAAGAACCCGAACCCAACACCTTAAGCTTTTTCCAGAGCATACTTTGTTGATCTATCAATGAATTTTTTTCTTAAATTTGATGAGTAGGTTTTGATGCCTTAATGGCTTCTTAGAGCAAGTGTTTATATATAAAAAAAATTTGAGATTTGCGTACTCTTTTCCTATTCATGTTCTATTTAGGAATACAATATAATATAGTTGCTCGTTACAGATTAGGACTGCAGGATAGATATAGTAAGTATTACTTTTGTTAATTTTTTAATTATTTTTCATATCATTGTTTTATTCCATTAGAAATTCACAAATTTTCCATATCTATCTATATTAGTTACCTAATGTTTAAAGACTTTGAAGTTATATGAAATTCAAATTATCAAATATAGTAACTTATTAAAAGTATGTGATACACCAAATTTTTAAAGAAAGAAAAAAGGTTAAAGTCATATTAGGAAACATTGAACTTCTCCTTCTATGTTTATTTAGGACTAAATAATTAATACTTATCTTTTAGGATTCAATGATTCAAAAAAATAGTCTAATAATTCAACAATTAGCTAGTGTGACATTGCCGTTGAGTAAACAAAAGGAAAAAGAATGATAGATTTAGGATTCACTTCAAAAATTAATATCACTATAGAATTTTTCTTACTATTTTCTTTCAGAGTTAGAATATATATATATATATATATATATATATTATAAGTGGGAACAATATCCTACCATATTATACTAATCATCATATTTATCTTTATATTATTACTAGTGAAACTATCCGCGCTTTGCGCGGCTGTATGAAATATTTATAAGATAATAATATGAAATATGTAATATTTAGGTTAGTATCGAATATATAGATAATATTAATATTTCTCTTCATCTGCGATATCATAGGTTTTTTCATTTTTTTAAACATATAAAATATAAATTTTTTTGTATATGTATATAGTAGAACAAAATATTCACCGTGGTGAAGTAAATAGAATAAGAGATAATATGTTGAAATAACAATATATTGTATTACGTTGAAAATATTTTATATGTTTTAATTTTCTCTATCTTTTGTAGGAATACTAATTTTCTATTCAAACTCTGATTTCGTCAAAAAAAATTAATTTTTTTATTATGTCCTTATTATTATATTTGCTTATTATAATTTTTTAAACATTAATTAAATATTTATAATATTTATGAAAAATGAAACATACAAAAGTTATGAATAATACTTAATATTAAAAGTTACAAATAAGATGAAGCGACATGAGTTATAAATAATTCAAATGTATAATTTTATTAGACATTAAATGTATTACTAATTATGCATTGATTGTTTTTGTAAAATAAAAATAAAAATAAGGGGTGAAACATAAAAAATGAACAGAGAAAATATAATAATTGGTGACTACATAAAAATTATAAATACATTTCAAAGTAAAAAGAACAGTGACGAAAACAGATTGTTACATACACAAAAAATGGCATCATGAAAATAATATTTTATTTTTCAATTATTTTTTTATAATTATAATACAGATGAAACTACTAATCATCGTAATTTTTTTGTTGTTGTTAAAATGAGATAATTATATTAATTTTGCTTCATAACAAAGAAAAAGTAGAATAATAAAGGATCAAATGATTAGCATTGACAATATAATACATTTAGCTAAATTATTTATACAAATCAAAATTTAAAAAATTCTAACAAAAGTAACTAAGTTGCTAATACAATTCAAAGTGAAAAAATAATCTCTAATTATGCTTCATTTTTTTTCCCTTCTACCATCTTCCTTTGCAAGTAGATCCGCCATCATGTTTTGATCCATATGTCAAACTCTTCATTATATGCAACCAGCTGAATAAAAAAATATCATATACCAATTAAAAATAATTATGTCAAAAGAAAGAACGAAATTTAAACTATATGTAATATATTTGTATATTATCTTTTCAATAGTAATAACAATACTAAATAATAATTATTTCTTGAAATCTAACAAATATTATAATCAAATTATATTATATTCGAAAAACTAACTATTAGAAAGAGCAATTGCATACAGACAACAATTGTTAAGAATTACAGTGATTTTTTTTAATCATACTTGCTTGATGAATGATAATACAAACATAAAAAAAATATTAAGAAAGCATGTCTAAGTACATAAAAATAAAAAGAAAGACTTGAGAATGAAATATATCTTACCTTCATATACTTTTTTTTGTTACATGTTAGTTAATTCACAAACAAGTATGATGATGAAGAGAAATTATAACTTTGTATGTGAATCTTCATGAAAATAAATATGAATGTATATAGACAAAATAGAGGAAATGAAAAAATAAGGACTTGAGAATGATATATTTATTAACTTCATGTACTTTTTTTTGTTACATGTTAGTTTCATTCACAAACCAAATACAAATTTATATAGACAAAAATAGAGGAAATAAAAAATTAAAATTTGCAATGAAATATTTCTTACCTTCATGTACTTCTTTTTTGTTATAAACCAATAACCAATATGATGAAAAGAGAAAGGATAATTGTGAATGTGAATCTTCATGAAACTAATATGAATTTATAGGCAAAATAAAGGAATACCATAAGGCATCATAAACTTACAAATTTAAGTTTGGAGGTTATCGACATAAAAATTATGAGAGTTATGAATATTATTAAAATTAAAAATTAAAGAGGGGCAAGTCATGGATAATAACTCCTTGTGAATAAATTAAAAAAATTAAAATTAAAATACTTAAAATGTAATTTTTTTTATTATCATTTCATGATTAGAAGTGAGATAAACAAATAGAAAAAAGAATGTGGAGAGTTTTTTGTTGTAAATGTTCCTACATTAATAAAAAAATTATTTGTATAAATTAAGTAATATATTTTTACAATACAATAAATAATTTGAATTTAAAAAAAGTCAAAAAAAGATAAATTATGTTTCTCCTTTTATTATAAGTGAGACAAATAAATAAAAAAAGAATATGAAGAGTTTTTGTTAAAAATGTTCCTCCATTAATAAAATATTTATTTATAATAAATTTAAGTAATTTATTTTTATAATATAATAATTAATTTTTTTTTAAAAGTAAAAAAAGAAAAGAAAAAAAGAGCTAAATGCAAATGGAGGCCATAGAGAGGTGCCACATCACCTTGTCTATGATCCTCCTTTATATATATACATAGATTATTTATTAGTAATAAGTCTAAGTTCAAATAATCTGAAATTTGAAGAAAATGAAGAGTCTATCTCATAATAATGTTAAAGAAGAGCAGTTACAAAGAAACTCTTCAACTCTTCCTTTTCGTCTCTTTTTATATGAAAAGTAGGGTATTATTTTTTGGTGTGGATCTGTTTTCCCAGTTATTGCTGATTGCTTTTAGTGATATTTATAAATTGCCAAATAATTGCAAGAGGCTCACTATATATTAACCAACCATGATGCTCAAATTGCACATTTGGTTCAACAAAACAAAAGGTAAGTAACAATCTATTTCACGTGTTTATGTAAAGTAAAATGGACTTTTTATTGAACAAACAGGAAATTAACTTAAATCATCATATTATCATGTGAAAGTATACTTATTACAACTTTCTATACACATTGTTGTGTGGTTGTTTCTCCCTTCTAATCCCTATTTAATTGACATTTTTGTTTGCCATGCATTATATTTATTTCAAATTTTTTTGTTTCTTTATTGTCTATCAACCTTATTAATTAGACACAACTGTGCTGATATATTTATTTTAACATAACAACAGGCACAACACATTTGTGCAATATTCTGTGCATGGTGGATGAAGTTATGTCTGGTGAATACTTTTCAAGTTATGACTTTGTGGTTGTTGAGGCATCAAAATGAGAAGGAGAAATTGTTGATTTTAAATTATATATGTATTTGTATGCATAATAATTTTTTTGTATCATAATTAACCTTTTATTTTTATAGAATTGAGAGGTATTTTAATTTTTGTGAAATGAAAATGTATCCTTTTCTTTTGTCATTTTGGTGTTACACTTTCAATCTCTTTAATTCTACAGTTTTCTGTTGTTGTATTTATTTCATTAATTCTTATCCTCTGTGAACTTTAGAGACTACGAGGATAAATGTTAAAATGATTGCTTGGTTGAGAAAAGAAGAATATTTTATTAGGTAGTGCAAGTTAATTTTATATTTCACTTAACTCATAAAGCATTTCTAAATCTATAAAAAACAAACAAACAATCCTATTTGTTCTCTATTTGCGGTTTAGTAAAAGTATATGTTTCATCATATTTTTCTTTTGCAAATTTGTTAAATATTTTTTCATGTTTAGAACAAGAATTCACTTGCATACTATCACTATCAGAGGCTATTTATATCGTCCCACTAATTGTGTTTTTAATGAATAAATTCAAATAGTAAAATCTGCAATATTTTTATTTTAATATTTTCTATTCCATAAGTTAAAACTTTTTAATTATGCAGAAATTTTATAATAATTTGGGGCTAACGTGCTCCCAAAATCTAGTATTACTAAAAGTGGAAACAAAAAAAGTTGAAAGTTGAAATACCATTTTGCCCCTACATTAAATTAAAATATTATAAATATTTAGTTAATTATATGTTTAAATATTAATGATAATCAATTACTACATTGAGTAAATGGAGAGTTCATGTGTTCAAAGGAGGATCGTTTACTCTTCCAAATTTTAATGGAGGTTCATTGGAATTTTTAGCTAAAAACAACCCTCAAATATACTCTAAATTTAAACAACATCCCTTTACTACCACAGTGAGTAGAAAACATCCCTTAACTATCGGTTAAATTCATTTCCTTTCATGTAAATGAAGCTAGAATTAACTATGGATAAACATGTGGCGTTTCTCACATATTAAAGTTGCAATTCTTCTCATGTCAATATGATGAAAAATACATAGTAAAATATTTATAAAAAAATCACATAATTTGAATCTTAAATAGCGAAAAGCGTCACATAAATTGGAACAAAAAGAATATTTTTTTATGTAATATCTAAATATGTTACATTTATATTTTTAAAAATATTGCCACTAGTGTTTATCAAATTTACCCAAAAAATAAAATAAAATAAAAATAGACTACCTTCATACTTCAAATTTCCTCATTTGTCTAGGAAAGAAAGAGAAAATTATACATTTTTTTCTTATAATATTATGTTATTTATCTAATCAGTAATTATATAGGGGAAAAAATAATTTACCCATAATATTTTGCTCACTTTTTACGGGAACATATTGGCTGCTACTGTGAAGTTGAGGATGAAAATCTCTCTTCCTAGCTCATTCAGTTTAGTTAGGATGGTCTATTATTACTATAAGTTAAGAGAAGAATGGATGCAAACAAAATGAGGGATTTGTGGGTTGATCAACCGTTAATTTTTTGACAAAAACTAATTGAAGGATGAGTCTTGCCATTTTTAAGATGATTGAGGGATGTTTTTCGTTCATTGTAATAGTGCAAGGATGTGGTTTAAACATAGAGTATAGTGGAGGAATGTTTTTGGGTTCATTGCATATATTTAATATTCTTAAAGTTGTTCTCTTTTATCTATTTTGGCCCTTTGAAACCTTCAAATATTTAATTTAAAACTTTTAAATGTCTTTTGGTATTCCTCTATTTTTATCTATATAAATTCATCTTTTTTTGTTTCATGAACCTCACATCCAAAATTATCCTTTTCATTTTATAGTTAAAGTAGTGAAGCCATGAACATCTAAAGTATATGAGAGTCCGGAGCCTCAAGGGCAAAAATAATTGTCAAAAATTCCAAAAGGGCACATCACTTTTTTTTCTAACCAAAAGGGCAAAGTCGCTGCTGACGCAGCAATTTTCCTCTGACAAAATACAAAATCGCTGCGATTTTGTAATATTTTTAATTAAAAATCGCTACTTTTTTCTTTAAAAAAACTAAAACGGCAGATAAAAAAAAAAATTAACCAAAAGGGCTTCTGACAAAACAAAAATAAAAATCGCTGTTTATTTTCTCAAAAAAAAATAACTTTTTTTCTAGCAGCGATTTTGGTTAAGAATTTAAAAAAAAAAGGTTTGTTTTTTAATTTAATATTCTTTTA